>JABXWE010012084.1:0-10011 GCA_014611495.1 Limonius californicus
AACGGAGGTAACTTCATACTGAAATCGACCTTCGATGGTTTTATTTTATACCTAACAAATACTTCATTTCATGCATTATTATTGTTTCAAATATCAAATAGACTGATATTTCTTTAAACAATGCAGTCTTGATACTTCAATACCTTAATACCAATATCTTCCATATTTTTCTTCAATATCTGTGATATCTTTAATATCTTCAATAGTTCTAATAACTCCGATATCTTGGATAGCTCCAGCAGCTTGAATGTCTTCCAGATCTTCGACATCTTCGATAGCATCGATGTCCTCGATACTCTAATACTTTGACACTTCGATACTTTAGGAACCTTCGATACTTTCTATACATTCGATAACTCAATCCTTCGATACTTTTAGTAATTAGATACTTTTACATACTAACTAAAGTATCGATACTTTAACTAATTCCGAAAGCGAAATAGAATATACAGTTCTGGAGTCAATTTTTACAGTTGTTATCATCATCGTAATCTCCGATAGCATCGATTTCTTCGATACTCTAATACTTTGACACTTCGATACTTTAGGAACTTGCGATACTTTCTATACATTCGATAACCCAATCCTTTGATACTTTTAGTAATTACATACTTTTACATACTAAGTAAAGTATCTATGCTTTAACTAAATATACAATTTTGGAGTCAATTTTTACAATTGCTATCATCAGCATAATCTTCTATAGCATCGATGATGGACAAATACGCTAAATAAATAAATAGCATCGATCTCTTCGATACTCTAATACTTTAACACTTCGATACTTTAGGAACCTTCGATACTATCTACACATTCGATAACCCAATCCGCCGATACTTTTGGTAATCGAATACTTTCACATCTAGCTAAAGTATCGATACTTTAACTGAATCCAGAAGCGAAATGTAATATACAATTCTGGAGTCAATTTTTATAATTGTTATAAAACTTTTATCACAGTTTTCCTTGGAAGTGGTGCTCTAAACCCAAATTGACTGTTAAAAATGATATGGAATTTATTCAAATATCTAAGACATATTTAAATAATTTAGAAAACTAAATGACAATGCCACTGGCTTATAATTGTTTATAATGTTATTATGAAGAAGAATTATTTTATTTATTTTTAATTTATACGGAGACAGCCTTATTCGAGAGACTATCAAGCAAGTATATTAATAGTTTACTAACAACAGAGGCAACAATTGTCACTAAAGATATCCTGAACCGGCCTGGCAATACAGAAATTAGTGTAGCTTTTTCTATAAGTTGATGTTAACCTATTTGACACTATTGTGGAAATATTTTTAGCATAAGGTATTATCAGCTTTTATCTTCATTTACTTTATTACAATCAATTTTAGCTAATTTCCAAACATTTTACTAATTCCGTATGTGGATACTCCCTAAAAATTACAATAATATAATTGTTGCAGAATCCGACATCGAATTACAACTGTAAAGCCGTTCTTCGTTAAATATTAAGCAGTTGTCGGTTTTATCACCCATATGCTACAAAACAAAATGATCCCAATTCGAATTTGCATACCAACCCCTTGCAAAACCTAAGACGACTCATTAAGAAATATTTTATGTGAAACCGGGTGAAGCAAACATATTGGCTGGTATTACGTTACAATGCTTTCAGTGCGGGGATTGTAAAGAATCCCTTGTTTTTTCAGACCCTAGGGGACGAATGACGGATTTAAAGGCGCACCGCGGCTTGAAGATTACGCAAGACTTACATCAAAATATTAACATTTAATTACAAAAGCTTAGGAAAAAATTAGGTAGGTATTAAAGTTTTCGGCCGCAACGACAGCGCAAACAAGCGGCCCAACAAGCGGAAAATTTGATATTTTTATATTAAAACCGATTTGTTTAACGTTAAAATTATGCCCAAGCCAAGAGATCGAATTATGTTAAAGTAATATTGGATTCTCTCAAAGTTGAAAATGTAATAAATCCCCATTAAAATTTAAAAGAATATCTTTCTCCAGTCGATTACGGAGTAATCAGATTTGCTTCTTAATATTCAATTTAATTTTAGAGATCCACAGCGGAAACGGCTAATAATCGCGCGGTTTGAAGCCGTTAAAACGTAATTATAACTTAATCAGACATGTTTAATTGCATATTTGATAGAACATCTTGGGAGGAAATGAGCTCCAGAGTGTGAAAGACAAGAAAGGAACTGCAAGAATTTACTACAAGCTTGTTTATAACCTAATTAAATTAATGATTATTTTGAGCACGCTCTGTGATCATTATACATATAATTAGCTAGGGGTAACTGATAACTTTATTATGATATGCATATTTGCTATACAGTTTAAATTCATTCCTAAGACGATTCGAAATTGTAGGTAAATTAGAAGACGACTTAAGGTATTTAAAGAAGAATTAAATTAACAAATAAATCCCTGAGCTGAATTGATTCATCAGAACATGCGTAGCAAAGTAGCAGGTTTAAAATTAATTGAAACTGTCTCGTTTATCCAAAGGAGTGAATAGCATGTTGCAGTTCATTGCGTACTTCATTTATGGAACTTAAATTAAAAATAAAATATTTTGAACCACGCAACTATTAATTGCCTTGCATGCACGTATTCAAATAAAACGGGACAAAATAGGCCGATGGTGAAAGTTGTTAATGTAAACGCGCTTCGAAACTACATATGTAATTTGTTTCGATTATACATAATGTAGATTCCTCGGTTGGTTGACAACTAACTGTCAAACTTTCTAATAGTAGGCAAAATTACTATATCATTTGATTTTATTTTGAAGATACATCATAAGCATATCTACGATCCTCTTGCTTTCATTGCTGCAACATGTTATGCAGGTTATTAGAACAGAAAATATTTATTAACGGATGTTGCCCTTGCAAAGAAACCAAGAATACTATTTGAAGGTACTTAGCACAAAATTGCTTTGAAGAATATCCTGTCAAATTGCCAAATGTAACCACTGATTAGAAACAATTCCAAGAACATTTAAACCGCTCCATACAATTATTTGGTGAGACAGGAAGTGTTACTAGGAAGAATAGTAGAGGCCGAACACTGACAGCTACTGCGAGATCTATTGTGCTGCTGCAAAACCAATGGAAAACACTTCTAGCGTATGTGTGAATGTAAGTTCGTTATTTGCAAAACATACATAAGAATGAACGCTATAAGAGAATACACACAAGCATTGTTACATATATACGCCAGTATTACTCAAGTTTAGTATTGAAATTGTGCGGTGGTAGCTCAGCAGCACATATGCCTGCTGGGAAAAACGTCGATTATGTTTGAATTCGATGGCCCAGTATTACCACGCATTGTATAAAAATCTTGTCCAGCAATCGGCCACAAATAATTCCCCAATCCAGTTAGTAACAAGAAGAGTCTCAATGCCCAAGAACCTCTGGACTTCTATTGTTCGAATTCGACATTAAACTCCCCATGTTTCAGCATTAGCGCTGAGGAGAAGCATGTGGAGAAAAATACTATAACAATTTTGTGCTGTAACCCATCACACTTAATTCCCCAATCCGACTGGCAACAGTGGAGTCTTGATACCCAAAAAGCTTTGGAATACTGTCATTAGAATTCGACATTAAATTCCCCTCGTTGCTACATTAGCTCTGAGGAAAACACGTGCCTAAAATGGCTTATACAAATTTTGTGCTGCAGCCCATTACACTTCGTTCCCCATTCCAATTGGCGACAGAGGAGTCTAATACCCAAATAGCTCTTGAAATCTGTCGTTCAAATTCGACATGGAACTCTCCGTGTTTCTGCATTAGCGCCGAGGACAAGCATGTGGCAAAAAAGCACTATCAAAATTTTGTTCTGCGATCCATCACACTTAATTCCCCATTCCGATTGGCGACACTGGAGACTTAATACCCAGAAAGCTCTGGAAAGTTGTCGTTCGAATTCGACATGAGACTGGGTGTTTCTACATTAACGCTGAGAAGGATCACATGGCAAAAATGCACTATAAAAATGTTGTGCTGCAACCCATCACACTTCAGTCCCCATTCCAACTGGCGACAGCGGAGTCTTAATCCCTAAAAAGCTTTGGAAATCTGTTGTTCGAATTCGACATGGCAGCCTCCGTGTGCGTTTCTACGCGCCGAGGAGAAGCACATGGCAAAAAAGCACTACAAAAATGTTGTGGTGCAACCCATCACACGTAATTCCCCAATCCGGTTGGCGACAGTAGAGTCTTAATACCTAAAAAAAGCTCTGTAAATCTGTCGTTCGAATTCGACATGGAACCCTCCGTGCGTGTTCCTACATTAGCACCGAGGCGAAGCACATGGCAAAAAAGCACTACAAAAATCTTGTGCTGCAACCCATCACACTTAATTCCCCAATTCGGTTGGCAACAGTAGAGTTTTAATGCCAAAACAAAAGCTCTGGAATTCTATCGTTCGAATTTGGCATGAAACTCCCCATGTTTACACATTGGCGCTGAGGAGAATCACATGGCAAAATTGCACTATAAAAATGTTGTGCTGGAACCCATCGCACTTAATTCCCCAATCCGATTGGTGACAGTGGAGCCTGACTACCGAAAATGCTCTGGAATTCTGTCGTTCGAATTCGATATGAAACTCCCCGTGTTAACACATTAGCGTTGAGGAGAAGCACATACCAAACATGCACTATAAAAATGTTGTGCTGCAACCCATCAAACTTAATTCCCCAATCTGGTTGGCGACAGTAGAGTCTTAATACCTAAAAAAAGCTCTGGAATTCTGTCGTTCGAATTTGACATGAAACTCCCCGTGTGTTTACACATTGGCGCTGAGGAGAATCACATGGCAAAAATGCACTGTAAAAATGTTGTGCTGCAACCCATCAAACTTAATTCCCCAATCCGGTTGGCGACGGTAGAGTCTTAATACCTAAAAAAAGCTCTGGAATTTTGTCGTTCAAATTTGACATGAAACTCCCCGTGTTTACACATTGGCACGGAGGAGAATCACATGGAAAAATGCACTATAAAAATGTTGTGATGCAACCCGCCACACTTAATTCCCCAATCTGATTGGCGGCAGTGGAGCCTTAATACCCAAAATGCTCCGGAATTCTGTCGTTCGGATTCGTCACGAAACTCCCCGTGTTTCTATATTAGTGCTGACGAGCAGCAAATGGCAAAAATGGACTATAGAAATTTTGTTCTTCAAATCCAGCAGAATTAATTCCCCAATCCGATTGGCGACATTGGAGTCCTAATACCCAAAATGCTCTGGAATTCTGTCGTTCGTATTAGTCACGAAACTCCCCATGTTTACATATTAGCGCTAAGGAGAAGCGTAAGGTAAAAAATGTAGTATAAAAATCTTGTGCTGCAGCTAATCACATTTAATTCCCCAAGCCGATCTGCGAAGGTAGAGTCTTAATGCTCAAAAATCTTTGGAATTCTGTCGTTCGGATTCGGCATTAAATTCCCCGTGTTTGTACATTAGTGCTGCAATCCATCATGCATAATTCCCCAATCCGGTTGTCGACAATGCTCTGTTCGATATTAAACTTCCCGTGTTTCTAAATTAGAGCTGAGGAGAAGCACATGGCAAAAATACAATATAAAGATCTTGTGATGCAACCCACCACACATAATTCCTCAATCCAATTGGCAAATAGAATGTTTTAATGCTTAGAAACCTTTTCTGGAATTCTTGTCGTTCAGATTCGACATTATGTTGTAGGTCCCTTGTGCTTATACATTAGAGCTGAGGAGAAGCACGTGGAAAATAATAAGCTGGTGCATAGCTTGGAATGAACAAGAAAAATAGCCGCGTAAAATTATGTGCTATCACAATGTATCGATGTGGAAAAGTGCAATACTGATTTGCAATTATAACAGTAGTTTTTCTACTCCGTTCATCGAGCTCCTGATAACTCTTAAAGGTTTTTATGGTTAAATAATCAAAGGCGAATAAAATATTTACTAATATGTGTCTTTTTAAATAGTTGTTGCAGCGGCAGAATATAATGGGTAGACGTAAGTGCCGATTGAAAACAATACTACATTACTGCACAACTGCTAATAGGGTAATAAATCCTGTATGGCTCTCCTAGTTTCATCAATACAACCACACATTTAAGCCTAAATAATTAAATATGTTCCCCTTATGTTTAATAAATATTAGGTTTGCAAGTTAGTTAGTGAACACTAACCAAACACACAAATATTTACAAAATATAAGGGATACTAGGTATTTAACACTATTAGCGCCCTCGCCTTATAAATCCATAACACCTATATCGCTTGTTTATTGTTTCATATGGTCTTCTATAAAAATTTTATTTTCAGGAATGGCATTATGTGCATCTTGGGCGTCCCCTAATTTTGATCCGATGGCTGCAGCCTCCTTGTAGCTTCACCCTTAAGTAATTGTGTTATTATGCTCAGTAGTGCAATTTGCGGTTGATATCGAAAAAAAGAAAACAGCGTATACTACTTCTGTATACGCCTATTGCAAAATAGAGAGTTGCCTATTAAATTTTAAAACAGATCAAGGAGCAAAATCTTCTAGTAAAAAGACAAGTAATTTCCTTAAAACTTCAAGAAATACAAGTTTTATACAAACTATTTTTTAAATGAGTGAGGGTCAAGCACTACCCAAAAAACAATAATAGCGTTAGGCAAACAATATAAAAAATAGCTTCTTGTCTAATTATTTTGTACATTTTTCCATTCTATTTGTTTTGAATCTGATATTCATGTATTATAGATTTAATATACATATAAGGAAACGGTTTGCGTAAAAAAGTTCCTAGTATTATTACCGTCAGATCTGATTCAATTCGTTGCGCTAAGGCAATAACATGCACCTACCAACTCCGTTATACAGGATATAACCTGTTTATATTGTAAAAATTTGTAAACTATTTTTGGGATGTAAATAACTGTTAATCCATAAGTAATACCATGTAATTAATAGACAGCTTAAAGATCACCTAATCAATTTCTTAATGGCGCCTATAAACTTCTAAGAGGCTTAGTTCTATATAATATGAATAACAGGTTGAATGTGGAAACCTGTTTTATTAGTTTTTTAAACATATATTCAACTAGTGACTAGAATATGTGCAAGGAAAAGTAACTGTCTACTTTGGAACCTATATAACAATATCTATTTTATATATGAATAACGCTTTAAAATATAAAACCGCATATGAGAATACCATCTGTATAAGCAAATATGGTAATTTGTTATGACCTATATATACAGGGTGTCCCGCGTAGATTGCATAATAATGCACTGGCGTGTTCTTTGGTCAAAGAGTCCTAATAAACATATATTCGCAAATGCATAGTTTCCGAGATAAACACTGATTAAAAAAATGTTCACAACAAAAGCAATAAACGATAAACTAAAAACTAAAATAAACTGTTACAAAAGATGTTCAATGTGTCTACCATTTTCTTCGACGCATGCACGAATTCTTCTCCTAAAAGAGCTTCGTATTCGTTCAAAAATCCCCGGAACTTGCCTGACTTGGTTAAAAGCATAGTGAATTTTATTTCTTAACCCTTAAAGTACTACGCGGGGTCCTTCAGGGACCCCAAGTTCACATTTTTCAAGTTATTTTAGAAAATATTTTTTTCTGCATATTTTCCTTATTGGTACCTGATTTTCCATCCTTGATAAACGATTTTAATCATATTTGGATTTTTTTGCTTGTATATTTTTTATAAAAATGATTATTTTGTGACTGGGGTCCCTAGAAGACCCCGCGTAGTACATTATGTTATAATTTATTAGTAAATTTCTAGTACAGTCCAGAACATTCCACAGTATTCGAGAGCATTCCACAACATACCGGAACATCCCAGATCATTGTGGAACATTCCAGAACAGTCTCGAATGTTGTGGAATGTTCTGGAACATTGTGGAACATTCCAGAACAGTCTCGAATGTTGTGGAATGTTCTGTAACAGTGTGGACCATTCGAAGCCTTTTTTGTATGGGTGGGGCTACCCATTGGTAGGGGTATATAAAGCACCCCGTCGTGGGTGCAAACGTCAGTTTCTTATCAGTGAAGCGCAGTGAGTGAATAACTACCACACAATCTCATATCAACCGTGGTGAACAAAAGTGTTAAGTGGTTTGACCTTCTAAAATGTCAAAACGTGATAAAAAAGTGTTATCTCAAAAAAAACTTGAAGAATTAGCCTGTCAGTTTGGCGAAGATAGTGATACTGATGATCTAAATGTTAGTGACGATGAAGATCGCGATCCCAATTTTGTTTTTCAAGACGATAGCTCATCGGAAATGGAAGATAATACTGAACAAGTGCTTGAGGAAGGAGAAAACGAACCTGTTGAATATGAAGATGGGGAAGAACCAATAATGGAAAGAAATGAAGCTGAAGCTACCAACAGTAAACAGTACGTAGCAAAATCGGGACGTATTTGGAACTCTGAACGTCCCAGTTCTTCGCGCCGTCCATCGAGAAACATTGTCACAACCAAACCGGGACCAACAGCGTACACTAACTCAGCCAAAGAAATATTTGAAGTATTCAATCTTTTCGTGACTATAGAAATGAAAAATATGATCTGCAAATACACTAATCAAGAAGCAACTCGCGCATATAAACTATATAATGAAAAAAATCCTGGAAAGCAAAAGTCCTGGAAAAATATAGATATTGTAGAGCTCGATGCATTTATTGGTGTTTTGATTTCTGCAGGAGCACTTCGTTGCAGGAAAGAAAATGTAAAAGAAATGTGGAGCACAGATGAGTCCATTCGTCGCAACATCTTTACAGCGTGTATGTCTCGAGATAGATTTATTATGTTCAGTAAATTCATAAGATTTGATGACAAAACAACGAGACTAGAGAGAAGGCAAACAGATAAGTTGGCTGCGTTTAGAGACATATTTGAAGACTTTGTGAAAAATTGCCGAGAAGCCTTTGTTACCTACGATACGGTAACAGTGGATGAACAACTAGCTGCTTTTCGTGGAAAGTGCCCATTCAAACAATATATGAGTTCTAAGCCTGCTAAGTACGGGATCAAAATTTGGACATCTGCAGACGTAAAGACAACTTATCTTCACAACCTGCAGGTTTACACCGGTAAACAGCCTGGCGGGCGTCCAGAAAAAAACCAAGGATTCCGGGTAGTTACAGATTTAGTTTCACCTCTGTTTGGTACTGGTCGTGGTGTTACTACAGACAATTTCTTTACGTCTGTAGCTTTAGCTGAATATTTGCTGTCAAAAACTATGACTTTGATTGGGACAGTACGTAAAAATAAACCAGACACTCCAAAGGAACTGAATATCACCACAGGGAGAGCAATTTATTCATCGCAATTTGTGTTTTCTGACAAAGTTACTATGGTGGCCTACACACCAAAAAAGAAAAAATTGGTTAATGTCTTATCCACTCAGCACGAAGACCCATCTGTTTCTGAAGAAGAACATAAAAAACCCAACATGATCCTAGATTATAACGCCACTAAAGGGGCTGTTGATAATGCTGACAAAATGATAAGTGAATATACTTGCTCTCGTCGCACCTCCCGCTGGCCTTTTCGTTTGTTTATGAACGTGATTGATTCTGCCGCCTTGAATAGCTTTAACGTATATGTTGCCAAGAACCCTAATTATACAAAATCCTCATCGAGGAAAATGTTCCTCCAATGTTTAGGCAAGCAACTGGCTACACCCAACATGGAACGGCGAATTCCGGACGTAAAGAACAATGCCAATGTATACAGAGCAATGGTTGCGTGTGGAGTAAGCCCTCCAGTACAACCCGAAGAGCCCATCCGAATAAACTTAAAAAAACGGGGAAGATGCCACCTGTGTTCTAGATCACAGGACAAAAAGGTTAACATCAAATGTAATCAATGCAACCAATTTGTCTGTGCAATTCATAGACGCAGCTATTCAAACATAAAGTGCATAACCCATTTCCAAGAAGACGTTTAATTTTTTTTGTTCATCATACTGTAACTCGTGTTATTTTCTGTTTCTTTGTATT
>JABXWE010012086.1:0-25664 GCA_014611495.1 Limonius californicus
AATAAGACTGCAATTAAAATAACGTTATTAATTCTGACGAAGTGGCAAACAAATTAAAAAATCAATTCATATAAAGCGGCAAATATGAAACGAACATAACAAACTATCCCTAATTTTCTTATCAAAAGTATGGGTAAGGATGTAACACATCGTTTGAAAGCTCATTTCAAGAGGAATACAACGTTCGTTTTATTTTCAAATTAATCTACGGGTTACTTCTTAAAAAAATAAACCGCGCAGTTTAAGTTAAACGCGGTAAAAGATTTCCAACACGTCTTTCTTGGCAAAAAACCAATCAATGGTTAAACCCAGTTTCTTACATTTTGTAACATGTACGGTGTGTTTATATGGTATATTGAAACGAAATTATATTATGTAAAAGAGAATATTACAACAACCGGTTTAAAGTTCGTTATCCAATACACTTTATTCGCTGTAATTATCATACATTGCAAAAAATACAGACACAACAGGTATTTGCAATATTATACATACTTCAATGTCGTTCATTGCACCGTTTGTACGTAACTGCCGCAGGAAATTTAAAATCGGTTGTAAATATTTAAATTAATACTTAGGTGTACTTTGTTCGGTATTTAGAAGCTACTGTGTGGGAATAACGTTTAACTACCACTTCTTCTTTCATCAAACGCGGTAAACACAAATCATCAACAACGTTAGGTACTTATTAGTGAGACAACTGGTTGTAAGCTGCGGATACTTGTTCTCCTTGTAAGCTAATTAAACGAATTACGTATTATTAATTTATTAGTAATCCATTCGTTAAGTATACGCATTCTGTGTTATAGGCATGGATCGTTGAGGTCAAAGTAGACTCACGGATGCTGATGAAGGTAACTTAATTGAATTCATAAAATAATGATGCCTAATTGAACAATCAGTATGCCGGGAAAAACAGTAAATTTGAAGTGGTACGAAAAATTTACATATACGGTTGTAACATTTACGGAATACTTTTTTTACAAGTAAGTATCATCGATTTTATTCCTTCGCACTTGTTTAACAAATAATTTAGTTTAGGTTTCAAGGTAGCGTCAAAACCTTGGACAACTATAGCAATATGCTGGAGTATAGTCCTGTTAACTGCTTTTGGATTTCTTCGGTTTCACCAAGAAAAAAACCCATTAAAACTGTGGGTTCCGCCCAATTCTGATTTCCTTGCAGATACAAATTGGTTGATGAGCAAATTTCAAAATGGTTTTCGAATGCAAGCTATACTTATTGAAGCACCTGACGTTTTGACACCGGCAGTATTAAATGAAGTACTTGCGATCGTAATTAGTTTACAAACTGTATGATAACAAAACTATTTTATAGGTAATTAAAATTGATCAGAAGGTTAAAAATACAAGTACTCCAGAAGGTATTAAATGGCAAGATGTGTGTTTCAAGTTGAGTAAGACTACTGTTATGATAATTTATAACTAAATATTTCTTATTTCCAGAATTCCCGAGGTGGATACAGATCTAGATATTTTATTTAAAAATAGCGATGGCGATTACGATGATCCTAGTATGATTTTCAATACTGCTACATATTGCAGGTTAGTTGAATCTATGGAGCGTACATGTTTCCAGAGAAATTTGATTCAACTTTGGGATTACAACCAGAAAAAATTGGGTAAAATTACAAAACAAGACATCTTAAATAAATTGAACAAATACAAAATAGAGTAAGTATCTAGGTATATCTAGAGATTTTTTTAAAGTATATTATGAGCTTCAGGCCTGTATGACACTGAACAGAATTAGTACGAAATTCTATCTGTGAGCATGCGCAAATAGGTGCAAATTACGTTGACATCTGTCAGAAAACTGTCAAAATAATCATGTAACTGTTGATAATGTCGAATTCTATCAAGATTTAATAATATTAGGTTGATGCATAAGTTCGTAGGGCTTTTATTTATTTATTTTACATGAACGCACGACAAAGAAAGCACGCTGCAGCAATGAAGAACGCGAAAACACGTGGTAAACATATACTTGTCTGCCCTCAGTGCCCTCTGTGTCGTATCATACAGGCCTTAAAGACAGTTTAATAACTGTTGTGTTGTTCATTTAGTTTTCTATACTTACGAATCTAGAAAATTTCTTGCAATTTTTAACCCAATCATATCTTTTATTAGCCCCATATTGGGAAATCTTCGAAATTATGAAGACTTATTAGGAGGAATTAGCAGAAATGAAACTGGACATATAATAGGAGCTACTGCTTTACATATATTTTACATGGTATATGTAAATTTTTCTGCTGTTGATATGGATAAAGCTGGAAATAATGCGGGCACAGCCGATTGGGTAAGGTATTTTATATTTACATTCACTGAATAAGGTCGTTGGCCATTTTTTATGTTTGAATTTATATTTGGGAGACCTATATTTTAAAAATTTTCAAGTGATGGCTGTTTTCACCAAGAAAAAAACAATTTTAGTGTTTTAAACATAACTCTATGGACGGCATGGTCCTTTTTGTTGGAGACCAACGTTATAACGAGTTTTCTATCAGCTGTGCTTTTATTTATGTTTAAAACATATCCTATAAATACTTCGCATCATAAAAATCTGTTGTGTAGGTATGGTTTTGAAACTTATTGTTGCTGTGATTACGTAAATAAATATTGCGCTGTGCGCTTGTAATTTTTTATCAGCCTAATGAATACTAGAGCTGTATGCTCGTAATAGTACTGTATGTACCTAATTACATAATGGGTTTTGTGCCCCTAATTTAGTGTGAAAGTTGTGTTTTCCTGTTTTGTTGTTAGGGCGGTGTTCTTAGTAATAGTCCTGTGTGTACCTAATTAAATAATGGGTTTTGTGCCCCTAATTTAGTGTGAAAGTTGTGTTTTCCTGTTTTGTTGTTAGGGCGGTGTTCTTAGTAATAGTCCTGTGTGTACCTAATTAAATAATGGGTTTTGTGCCTCTAATTTAGTGTGAAAGTTGTGTTTTCGTAATTGTTAAAGCAGTGTTTTCAGGAATAAATAATGGGTTTTGTACCCCTAACCTAGTGGGAGAGTTGTGGATTTCTAATTTTTTGAGCAGTGTTCTCAGTAATAGTCCTGCGTATGTCTAATTAAATAATGGGTATTGAGTTCCTAATTTACTGTGAGAGCTGTATGTTTCTATTTCATTATTAAAAGCTTAGAGAGTTTTAATGAACAATGTGCTGTGTTCCTGTTTTAATATTAGACTTGTATGATCAGCAGCTGTGTTGTGTATTTGGAAGTTGTTTTTTGAACTATGTACTTGTCAGTGTTACATGTGTGTCTACCTAGAGAGCTATCTGGTCACCCCACATGCTTATTAGGCAATTCTCACATTTTCACTGGCAGTCAACTTTTTAAGAAGCAGGTGTAACTGAAGTTGTAATCTCATTGGCAGTGCCAACAGGCCGCTATAAGCACAGTGTTGTGAAAAAGTTATGCATCAGTTGCGCAAATAAGATAAATTGCAATTTAAACCCATTTTTTTCTAATATTTTTCATTTCATCATTGCAAATATAATACAAAACACAATACTAGTAATAATAATAGCGCAAATGTTGATCCATGATAAAAAACTGAAAAAATTCCATATATGTACATAAAAAATGTATTCAAAAACAGAAAAATTGTTCATTATATATAATAATGTAGTCTCAACCTAAACGATCGTTACAATACACACTAATTAATTTTAAATTATTTTAGTACTTAATAGGCCATCCTTTGTTTTTAATAACTAATTCACACCTTTTTGGCGTAGAATTCACCAGTCTTTGTAATTCTTCCTTCGTAATGCAGCGATACCGGGCATTATTTAGGAATTCAATTATTCCATTTTTTATGGGCTTTTTTCTTGAAATAATGTTAGAAATCCTCTGCCATAAGTTTTCTATAGGATTTAAGTCCGGGGATTATGCTGGTCAGTCTATTCTTTTATCGTTATTGGTCGACATCCAAGATTGGACAACCTTTGCTCTGTGGCAAGAAGCATTATTATCTTGAAAAATAAATGTTACGTCAGGAACTAATTCTTTTCCGCTAGACAGCATCTTCTAATGCAGAACATCAATGTATTTGGTTGCATTCATCATGCCAGATACAACATGCAGTCTACCAACACTTTCAGCAGACATGCAGCCTCATATCATGATAGAGGTTGGATGTTTAATTGTTGGCCGAACACACTGTCGTGAAAAATCTACTCAAATACAACATATGTATTTTCAGCATGATTGTTAATGTTGAAGATAGATTCATCACTAAATAATACCTTCTACCATTAGTCTGGGGCCCAATGGCGATGATCCTTTGCCCATCTCAAACGGTGGAGCCTTTTTTTCTGAGAGGAGGGGTTTCTTCCGGGCTTCGCAACCCCTAAGTCAAGATTTAGGAAATCTTCGTCTTACAGTAGAAGTATATACAGCTGTTTTTTTGGACGGCCACTCCGGGATTTGTCTTCAATTTTTCCCGTCTCAGAGTATTTTTTGATCACACTAATAACTGTGGATTAATTGCACTGTACTTTCATAGCTTTCACGACTGGAAGCGCCTTGTTTAAGATGAAACATTATTTCATACCGTTTTTCATCCGAGAATTTCAACGGTTTGTTTTCGGATGGCATTTTGCCACTGTTACGGACTTGCAAAATGCAACTGAATAATCCGTAGTACCTACGGGTACTCAAGGCCGTATCCAGCTCAAAACAGAAGGGGGGGGACAGCTTTCTGAATCCAATTTCTTTCATGGGGGAAGGGGGTCCATGAGGGGGCATGAAATAATACACAATTACAAAAGAAAAACACTATTTATTATTTTAATTAATTTTTGAACAGTAGTTTGCGAGGATTAGTTGCAAATTTTCTAACTACAGCTTCCACTAATTATTCCTTCTTTGCAAAAACCCATTGACGATGAATGTTTAGCATGGCCGACCCATTTAACCTAGTTTCATCAATAGTGTTTCTAAGCCATGTTTTAATTCGGCGAAAGAAGCTGAATGAACGCTCTATAGTGCTTGTTGTGCAGGGCTGTGAACGCAAAATCAGTAGCGCCTCTCTAATGGTTGGAAAAAACAAATCGCCCTTTTTTAAAACCTCGATGATATCTGGCGCTTCTTTTATCTCATTCCACATTTTGAACCGCAATTCCCTTTCTCCTTCGATGCCTTCCAAATTGTAAAAAGTTGCACAGGGTGAACTACTTTCATTTCACTCCTCCAATGAAACATCTCTCTTGTTACTCGGGTGGAAATGTGTCAATGAAGATGCAGTGGATGTGTCTGTAGAAAACCTGACTTCTAAAGATGATATGACGGAATCCAAGTAAGGAACTATTAGAGCCCTTCTCCAAAATTCGGATGGATTTTCGGCTGGAAGGTTGCTTCTATGCATTTGTCGGCCAGCAACGCGAGTGGCAGTTATACCAACATTCAAATGCTTTGCATTGTCGCTCGCTTCTTTCAAAACGTCAGCTGTGACGTTCTCCGCATCTTCCCGATGCTCTCTTACCACGACGAGAATAGGTTGAATGCGCTGGTTAGCTTTAACTATGCCAAATACCTTCAATTGAAGTGTATTTGCTACGAGTTCCAGTATAGAGTAATGGTTCACAAGTAATGCTACTGACACAACAAATGAAGATCTGCGCGCCGCTGCATGTATTTGATATGCATTGTTTTCTTGTTGCTGCATTACTGTCTTCAGCTAATGTCTCTAATGCTTCAACAATATCGACAAATGTGATCCTTAAAAACACTGATGCTCTTGTACTTCTCTGGCCATCTAGTCTCACATAATTTAGGAATGTTCGCAATAAGTTTGCGTCGTAAAACGGACTCGCGAAAAAATATGATTATCTCCTTGGCAGTTCCAAAGCAGTTCCGAATTTCTGGGATACGAGAAGGTATAGCTTGTGCGATTAGCAATGGAAATACGCGGCTTAGGTACTTCTGCCTCAAGATTCCCTACACATCCCTTTGTTTCCCAGAAATTGTGGAACATCGGTCGAAGCCTAACCCCACACACTTAACAGGGCCTAGGTTGAAATTTGTCTCAAAATCTTCAATGGTTTTGGCATCAAGCCTTTCAAATTCATCTTCGATTGTGTTGGCCTTTTCATCGAAGAAGCGTAATCCAATAGACAACTGTTCGTTGTCCGAAATATCCGCGGTTTCGTCAGCCAGAATGCTGTAATCGTAAGCTTCCTTAATCCTTATGACGATTTGTTCCCTGATTGTAGTACCACATAGATCAATTATTTCATTTTGTATGATAGGTGATTGGTATGACACGTTTTTCGGTCCATTCTCAAAATGGTGTTTTAATTGTGAATCACCTGCTTCGATGCGTAAACGGCATATCTCTATAAGTACCCCTTTATCCAAATTGTTGCCTCTGCGAAGTAAATCATGTGTGCCAAAAAAAAATTACGCAGGAAACAACTGAGGACAGTACTTTTTCGTTTTTTTCTATTAATTTTTGCGAAGACTGGTGAAGTAGGATGTCCACTGGAACGGCCTCCATGAACGATTTTGCAGATTCCATTGCAGCTGTATGCCCTTCGGTGTGTACGTGTGCTTTGCAATAATCGTACATATCCTTGTACTTAGTGAAAGGTCTGATGATGAAAGAACTCCAACCACCTCTCATCATGCTGGCTGACGGCGGAAACAACACACAATATCTACAGAAAGCATCTTTGAGTCGCCTTGAATAAGCTAACCATAGTGAATATGTGTCCAGCCACTGGTGATTGAATTTCCTCTTGAGGTGTTTCGCATCTGCTGCAAAATCGTAGTTCTTCGAAGGTACCAGCCATTTTTCAGAATATTTTTTTTCTTATCAACCGGCATAGTGGTCGCCAGGCCGACGATATTTCCAATATCATCTTCATGACAACCGTCGTCTTCAGTTTTACTCTCACGGTCTGGCACCGTGGTTTGAACCGTAGAAGAAGGCCTCGCAGCCGCAGTGTCTGAAGCAGAGGGTGGTTGTACTTCCTTCCCCTTATCGCTGCTACTGCTGGTGCTGGTACTTTTCTTTTGTTTTAAATTCACTGGAAAAAATAAAATATAACTTTTACTAAACGTTGGTGTGGACGCGGCATAACACATGCAAACGTAGATACCCAAATACATGTCAATACTTACCATTCTTACCAAAAAACTTTCTAATGTCTACTTTTGTATAATTTGTAATAAAGTGGAAACAACAAACTTTCTGTCGTACAAATTGCACACACTTGTGACCCTTGTGTGAATGTAACTTAACTGAACTGACTAACCGAAATGCCCGCGCTCTTATATATGTTGAAGTAAATAGCTTCTGAAATATTCTCGTTGTTAATGCGACGTGAAATGAGATCTGTTAATCAATTTTTCAGAAATTTGTTGTTTTCATTTTTTCTATTTTATTTTAAATATTTTCCTTCCATTGGAAGGGGGGCTGCCGCTCCTTTATCCCCCCTAGATACGCCTTTGTATATACTCATAACATAATAAGTATTTCTCCTAATTATGCTTTTAAGTTTCATGTTAAATGCAATATAATGATCCCATTAGAAAATGCGGGAATAACTGATTATGGATTTTAGAAAAGAACTTTCCTTAATTGTTTTCTGTGGAGTTCTAAGTACCTAATTAAGAGATAAGTTGTTGACATAGTCATTAAATTCAAATATTTAAAAGTAATTTTTGGAGACTATGCCAATAAGGTAGCTAAACTTAAAGAAATAATTATTTACTTGGGCGATCCATAACTTTTTCACACCACTGTAAATATCTTCTACAGTATATAACCAGATTTACTTGTATGGCGAGGTCCAGGTTTATATACAAGAATCTAGGTAGGAAATATGGGGCCGCGGTGGTCTAGTGCGAGAACGCATTGGCCACTCGAGGTCACAGCAAATGCAGTCGCTCCGTTGGGGCGATCGAATCCCGACTGGGGCGACCGCATTTGCTTAGTTAAGTTTAGGGTGCATGTTGCATGAATGTTTAGTATGTAAGGGACGCCCGCACCCCCCTGAAGTAATGCGAAAGCGGTTCCGGAGGGGAACGGTAGTATGAATGAGCGAGAAAAAAAAAAGGGAGGAAATATGGAGGAATATACGAACTTGATTGACAAACTAGTATTCAAAGTTTGTTATGTTTGTTTAACTCGCGTGTCTAATGCCGGTATTGAGCCCTGGGGTATCTTAGTTAATAGGTACCAAGCAAAATATAACGTCATTGGTCATAATACATTTAGCTAAATTTTTCAGGTTGGATTCAAAAAGTAGCAAGGGTACCATCTAATTTCATAGTAACTTAATTTTTTCAATAAAATTGCCCGTCAAACACAATCGAATACATCCTCTTGACTCCGCTATTATGGTGGTCAGTAAATATATGAATTATGATCGGCTGCTTGGACAGTACGGCTACATACACACTAACACACAGTAACAATATTTTTAATAATGACCCGAACCTTGCATTTTACTCTCTAACCTGTAACAATAATAATAATAATCATATGATATAGGACAACAAAATGTTATATTTCAAAGGGCTATGGCACCACAAGTTCTCAGTCCACAATTTTTAAACTAAATTATAAATTTAATTGAGACGTTGCAATTGACCAACAGTTAGATCAATTCTGTTGATACGATTTTTATAGCGTAACTGCGATAGACTATGTAATATGTGCGCTTATTTAATCAATTGAGGATGTGGTCAACGATTCCAGCGATATATCTAATGTGATATTCGTATAGGAAACTTTCTCTCGCTCTATCTCTTCTCTGTCTCATTCAAAATTCTAATAAAAATATGCCTTAAAGTTAAGCGGTTTCAAAATAAAGAGTGTTAAATTATTATTTATTAAATAATTCCAATTTCAGAAAAGCCAATATTTATTTTTCTTTTAGTTTAAATTCACTAAAAAGATTGTTCAAAATGTCCACCGTTGCTCTCAAAACACATTCTGGCTGTTCTTAAGAGAGATCTGGTTGCCATACGTAACATATCATTGTTACTCTGAATTAGTTCTGCTGCCTCAAAAATGCGTCTCCTAGATCTTCAACAGTCTCTGATGGTGTTTGGAATATCATATCTTTCATATGGTCCCACAAATAATAATCTAAATAAGTTAAGTCCGAAGTTCTTGGGGGCCAGGGATGCTGTTCTCCTCTACCAATTATACGTCTTTCAAACCGTTGATTCAAAAATTGTCTTACACATAACGCAAAGTGCGCAGGGGCATCATCATGCTGGTACCACATACCATGTCTGATCGCCAGAGGGACATCATCTAACAATCCTCCCAAATGAACTTGTAGAAAATTTAAATATCTGTCGGCGGTTAAATGGTTCTCAAAAACGAATAAACCAATGAGCATGTTATCAATAATTCCACACCAGATATTCACTGAAAACCTGTGTTGAAGAAGAGCCAGAATGTGTCTCAAGAGCAACAATGACCATTTTAAATAATCTTCATAGTGAATTTAAACCAAAAATAAATATTGGCTTTTCTGATTGTAATTATTTAATAAATAATAATTTAACACTCTGTATTTTGAAAACGGTTTACTTTACTTTATTAGAATTTTTAATTATATTTGGTATAAAGATTACGTACCAAGTAGTAACCGCACGTCGTGGCACACCCTGTATATGTAATAGTAATACCGGACGCTGCTTGTGCCGTTCAAACGGCCACCAAACTTAAGGAAGGCAGATCACTACTACTCAGTGGCGGCTTGTACTAAAGGGCACAAGGGCACGTGCCCACCCAACCATCAAGATAAACATAGAAAGAAATTCGCATGTAATTCAGTGCATTATTTCAATTTCAATATTTTAACGATGGTATCAAATTTTCCTGCCGCGCCACAAGCGCGGCTAACAGCCTCAAAACAATTTTCCGGGGAACGCTCTGATTTGTACCTATGTAGAGGTGATTCGGTTGCCAATCGGTTATCTTCGCTATACGTGATATACCAGGCGAATGGGGCACCGAGCACATTGTTCCCGATTTGCAGTCAACGTTTGAATTTGGACTTTGGAGCACTGTTTTCGCGCAATCGCGCGTTTGAATTCAAAGACGAAAGTGACGTTTTTTCAATGATGGAAGTTAATTGTGTGCAAAAAGATCGACTGAACGCATTGGCTGTCCTATCAATAGAAAAGAAGTTCGTCCAGTGTATCCCGGATTTTGACAACAAAGTCATAGACGTCTTTTCCAGCATGAAAAATAGGAGAATGGATTTTATGTACAAAAAATAGTCAAGTTTTTTCTTGTGCCCACCCTCTTTCTTAACTAACGAGCCGCCACTGCTACTACTTAGACTGGATAGTCCGTTTAGTAGTACAACAGCGACCGACCATCCTTCAGAGGGCACGTCAAAACCGTCGATCTCGGCTACCACTGCGGTAGTAGAGTCAGAGGGGCTAGCACGATCTAAAAATGTTGATACCAGGTTCCACCATAGCCATACGAATTATATACTATTCTATGTAATAATGAGATAAGATTACAAAGCGTCTAAATGGAATAACTTTTAAAATGTTATCCTCTCAAGCAAAAACTTCGTTACAATCCCTAAACTCTATTTGTTGAGCATTGAGCTAGAACGTAAACAAACGCTTGTCAGGTGCGTTGATTTACCGGATGTGTATTTACGTAATATTCCTTGCGTTTCTAAATTAACGTTCGCGCCGTCAGAATTTTTTTTTTAGAAGAATTGGTGGTTCTAAAAAGAACCATTTTTTTAAAGTAAAGGTGTTTTATGGACTTGAAGACATCTGCATTACAAATATTGACGTAAAATCAATCCGCTGTTAGTAGTCCAATGCGTGGTTGACAAATAGGTGCATCATGTTAAATCCTGCAATCCATTAATTAGTCAAACACAAATAAATACATAATAGTAAAAGCATTAAAGGAATAATAAACACTTAATTATTAAAATTAATATAA
Source organism: Limonius californicus (assembly GCA_014611495.1). Taxonomy (NCBI): domain Eukaryota; kingdom Metazoa; phylum Arthropoda; class Insecta; order Coleoptera; family Elateridae; genus Limonius; species Limonius californicus. The sequence goes on from JABXWE010012086.1 coordinate 10,972, forward strand.
TATAATAATTATCTGCTGTGTTTAACTAATGGAAAACTATTTACCGGTTAGTCAGATGTAATTTTCCTTTAACGAGTCTTTTAATGACATTCTTGTCATAATAAGACTATTATTTACATAATGTGAAAATATTTAGAAATAGATATGCATACCTAATATTATTACCTAATATTATTTTCTAACTCCTGGAGATTTTGGAGAAGACAAAGTTTTAGTATCCCGAAACTCCTTTAAAATTCTTTTTACTGTTGCAACACTAACGCCCACTGTTTTAGCAACAAATTGTACAATGTCAGTTAGTAAAATCTCAGGATTTTCTTCTAACGTCGAATTATACAGTTTTACTATTAATTGTTTTTCATTTAAAGTAGTAGGACGCCCCCTACGATTACACGTTTCTGGAACAACTTGCTCCATTTTAGGAAAATAAGCACCAGGCACTATATACAAACGCCCCTAAAACCGATAAGCACTGCTCAAAAAGCACACAAACTTAACCGGGTAATTACGAGTGCAAAGTAAAGGTTTTGAGCGTCAATTACTCCTTAATTAATGAGGCATTAGCGTTATCTAGCGTAGACCAATCGCAGCGCGCGCTCGGGTGAGTCAAACACGTGCGTTTGTTGACTTTCTGGCTCAATGCTCAACAAATAGAGTTTAGGCAATTTTTTGTCATTTAAATTTAGTTTTTTGTTAATATTAGGGATCTGAACAATTAGTTTTTGACTAACATTGTTTATTTATTAAAATGTACCTAAAAATCCTACCGGTACTAACAATTGGCACAATCAGGAAAGAACCGAAGCTTTCGCGTCGAAAGTTGTTACTTACCCACTAGTTTATTGAAGCCCTAGTTGCATCATCTCGTTACGATATTACATACATGGCCATACCCCGTTTTCGCGGCATGTGATTTCAATTAGATTTCCTTTTGTTTAATTTTTGATTTTACGTTAATTTTTTTAAATGTGTTTATTTGCAATCTGTTATACAACCTTGATAACATTAAGCAATTATGGAAAAAGGAACAGCTCGACATGAGAGGTAGAATCCAGCGACTCTTCCTCTATTGCGTTAATACCGCACTAATTTATTCTGACCAACCAAATCCACAATTTTTTTTTAATTTTACAAATATTTTGCAGTGCTGTAGTGACGGGTCGGGTAGATCTCCCTTTTTTAAATGAACATTACACCACAGGTTAAATTCAAAAGAGTTTCCATATTTTCATTTCGCATTCGATTATGAGAAAGGTCTTCATCCTCGAAAATCAATCACTAAGTAATGTGCTGTCAGTAACTAAGTAACTTTTATTTTTTGAAGAGCGCCAAATTGATGGCAATAAATTAAAGCGGTTACAAACATAGTAATTTTTCACATTAAATGTTTATTATCACCAAAACAGCAGTTTAGACAAAAATATAAGAGTACTTTTTTCGCTAAAACGAGTGTAGATTTCTACACTTGTACAATAATGGATATTTTAAAAACATTTGTAACATCCTCTATTTCAGAAAGAGTGAGGCTGGGAGCTAGATTTTGCGTAACAGGACAATTACTTTTGTTACCTTTTGTTATATGTAAAAGTCTGAATTATGTGTGCGTGCGTGTTGATTGTATGTTGTGATAATTCTTCTTTTTTTAATTTTTAGGCCTCCGAAGAATCATTAAAATGGGAGGCGCAATTTACCAAGGTTATACAAAGCGCTTCAGAAAATGTTACCAATATATCAATTTATTATAATGCTGCACGAAGGTTACATAACCAACATTTAATTGATACAAAGTATTTTAATATTAATTTAATTACAGTTTTGGGGATATAAGCGCTGCTAGCACTTTCCAAGACATGGATATTTTAATATGTGGAGTAGTTATCATGGTATTTTATGTCCAATTCGTTATATCTAAATTCAATTGTGTTGAAGCAAAGGTATATAAATCATAGATAACTTATAATTGAAAGAAAATAAGTTTCTTGATTCCCAATGTCAACATTTATTAAGTTTTCTTACAATCAGAACAATGCCAATACTGCTACCAATTTATTTTAATAATATACATTTATTATACACGTTATATCTTACATTGGCCACTGTTCACTTTCCAGCGTTCAGGTAGACGACCATAAGAGCCGGAACGTACTGGGAAACGGATATAATGGTTTGTCACTGTAAAATATTTAATTTTTGATTGCCATGTTGGTTTAAGGCCCTCGCAAGTATTTAGATTTTACTGCACTGTTTAGCGCATCCACGTACGTCTCATATGCTCATCTATGGGGGCTCCTAGGAATATAAAGGTATCTACTCTCTGAACGTTGAATGTAAGGCCATTGTCTAGATTAAGAGTTATTGCATTGTTTAGGTTCTAGTTCCTTCTTGCCAATATCATATATTGTTTTATATACAGTTATAAAAAGCTCTGTTTTTCTTGCTTGCCTTGCAGTTTTCTTGCAATTGCTTATTAACTCTGTTTCCGACCCTGCCATTAAACTTACGTCATCAGCATACGCTACACGTTGGTAACGTTAATTAAACTTTTACTGGTGAGGCTGCTGCCTGTTATTATTTATTCAAGGGTTAAGTTAAATAGTATTGTAGAGAGCAGGTCTTGCTGTCTGACTCCTTTTGGTGTTTCAGAGCTATCAGATTATCCTCTATTCAATCTTTTCTTGTTTGTTACAGTGTTAGTTCTTACATTTTTATCAGTTTTTCTGGGATTTGAAGATCTTCCATGTCTTTATATATTTTGTTGCATATGATAGATTCGTATGTCTGCTTAAAGTCGTTGAACAGGGCAAATATCTTTGTATTACTATCAAGGCAGTTGGCGAGGACTGGCTAGTCGGCTTTTTCTGAAACTGGATTGGTGTTCTTGGATTCTATCCTCTTCAAAGTCCTCTAATTTGATGAGTATCAATGACGCTAATATTTTATACATTGCAGCCAATAAATCTATTCCCCTACAATTATGGCAATCAGATGTATTTCCCTTCTTGTGAAAATTAGCACTGCACTTCACCATTCATCAGTGATTTCTTCAACTTTTCATATTTCCTTGCATAATTCGTAAGTTTTTGAAGAAAATACATCGCCTCCCTATTCACTGAACCATTTCGATCATCTTTTAGAATTGTTCACGTTTCACATCCATATGTTCAAACTGATTTGATGATACTATGATAGATTTTTAGTTTAAAGATTCTATTTAGACAGGTATTTCTCAATAAACTTATATTTGTGGAAACATTTATTAGCCCTGGCGATTCTATGTTTCATCTTTTCGGTACCGTTATTGTATTCATTTATCATTGTACCGAAGTACATGCGTTAAGAATCTTTTTTAAATGTACCTCTATTGGTCATATCTAGGTTTTATTTTCGTTTATATTGAATCTAAATCTTGTGGCTACTACATATATTAGGCAATTTGCTCAATCAAATCTTCTTTGTCTATGTTTATAATTGCAACATCGTCTGCATAGGTTCACAGTTGCATGTTCTTCGGACATATACAGCCGTGGAGGTCAAGTTTTCGTATGATCGACTTTAGTACTAGGTTGAATAAAACCGTTTATATCAACAGTGTGATAGTTGGAGTGAACGGAGGCAATGGTTCAAGTATGTAGAACCTTGACGAAACCCCTTATCGTCACAATATTTAGAACACCTAACTACGTATTTTGGCAACGAAATTGCCGTCTTCAGTAGGAACTTAATTGCAGAAATACGTATTTAGGTGTTTTAAGTATTGTGGTGGTAAGCTGTTTTCTCAAGGTTTTAATATGATAATTAATGCCGCAACTTTCAAAAAGTACCCACAAACATCCTCATCAAGTCTCCGTAAAAGGACAGTAGGTACATAAGTGGTGTGAAAAAGTTTTGCATGGAAACAATTCGATATATAAAATTTATTCAAAAACAGAAAAATTGTACATTATATATAATAATGTAGTCTACACCTAAAAGTATATTACAATACACACTAATTAATTTAAAACTGTTTTAGTACTTAATAGGCCATCCTTTATTTTTAACAACTAATTCACACCTTCTTGGCATAGAATTCACCAGTTTTTGAAATCCTTGCTTCGAATGCCATAAGTTTTCTATGGGATTTAGGTCCAGGAATTGTGCTTTTTTGGTCGACATCCAAGATTAAACAACGTTTGTTCTGTGGCAAGGAGCATTATCATCTTGATTGATCGATTAACAGCAGGGTTAGTTAGCCCAGTTTACACTTCGACTCTATGGTCTTTTGTGCAAGGTGTTTCACGAAGTGTTCCCCGAATAGTTGCTGTCTCTAGCAGCAAAGCGCCGGGCAATCGAAAATTATGTGTGAGGCTGTTTCCTCCTATTCTTCACATAGTCTAGAGTGTGTCTCCTCTGTATACACCGATTTTGTGAAAGTGCTTTCTCAGGTGGCAGTGCCCTGTTATAAGTCCTACCAGACGTCTAATCTGAATTCGTCCTAGATGGAGGACGTTAATCTGCGAGAAGAAGTTCCATTTATTTCCTTCCCCAGTTTTTGTCCCTGCACCGCCTCCCAGCGAGAAATGTGTTGTGTAATGGTCCACATTTTTACTGCTGTTTGGATACTTTGTTTGGAGATACCGAATACACGTTCTGGCCCTATAAACGGGGTGGATGCAGCGGTTTTTGCGAGGGAATCTGCTTTTTCGTTTTTCTCTACCCCCGTGTGCCCCGGCACCCATATGAGCTGAACTACGTTATTCTCACACAAAGATGTCAACGGGTATAGACATTGCCTCTTTCATTTGGAATTAATGTGAAATGATTCAAATGCTTTTAAAGCTGCTTGACAGTCCGATAAGATGCTTATGCGTTGTTGGGTATACCCACGTTTTGCATTTTCCTGGATACATTGCATTATTGCAAAGATTTCAGCTTGAAAGACTGGCCTTATTTGCCAGGGGTACACTAATGTTCTCCTTTGGTCTTTGGCCATATATTCTAGCTTCCGAGGAACACTCTGGAAGGATGTAGTCGGTGCCCATTTAAAGGATGGGGTTACCTTCTACTTCTTCCTGTATTCGTTTGTGTCCATATCGTTCCTGGTTGGTGTGCCACTTGCCGGTGAATTTCATTCTATGTGGTCCCATCCAGGCTTCCCTTTATATATATCTAAAGGGATTAGTCCTAGAATGGCTTCCATAGATGCAGTTGGAGTGGTGTTAATGACTTCACGTATGCACAAACAAGCCAGTCTTTGTATCCTGGTTAGTTTTGTGATGCTCGTTTTTTGTTTAACTTTAGACCACCACACTAGGGTGCCATAAGATATCGTGGCTTTAACTACCGCAGTGTAGTACCATTGGACCATCTTTGGTTTCAGTCCCCATGTTTTACCAAACATGCGTCTGCCCATTATAAGGGCCATTTTCGCTTTGTTTGAGATGTTATTCAGGTGTATGTTCCAGTTCATTTTTGCATCCAGGGTGATTCCTAGATGTTTGACCTCCTGGCAACCCTGAATTCTTTCACCAAAGATAGTCAGGCTGTCAAATGCCCCTGTCTCTCTTTTCTTAGTGAAGCGTATTATTGATGTTTTGCAGGGATTAATCTTGAGGTTTTCCCTTTCTCACCACCTTTGAGTAATGTTTAGCGCCCTCTGCATGAGGTTTGCCATAATTGCTGGGTGTTTACGCTTTATGAGGATGACTATGTCATCCGCATAACCTTGGGCGTAGAACCCTTCATCATTGCGTATCTGCAGAAGTTCGTGTACTACCAGATTCCATAGAAGGGGGGATAAAACACCCCCTTGTGGGCAGCCCATGGCAGCACGTATTCTGAGAGTTTCTTCTCCCAGACAAGCCTGAATTTGGCGCCCTTCTAACATGGTTTTTATCCATCTGTTTGTGATGTCGACAGCTAAAGCTATTTCTTTATTGATTATTGACGCCTCTACCCTACCGAGAAGTTTGTGAAGCGCAGATTCACATGACTTTCATGATTGATATGCATGTTGATTACGATTGAGGGGATTGGTTTTTATAGCCCCATCAACAACCTTTGTTCTGTAGCAAAGAGCATTCTCATCTTGAAAGATAAAGGTTTTGTCAGGAAATAACTCTTTCCACTAGGCAGCATCTTCTCATGTAGGACATCAATGTATTTGGTTGCATTCATCATGCCAGATACAACATGCACTCTACCAACACTTTCAGCAGACACGCAGCCCATATCATGACAGGTTGGATGTTTAATTGTTGGCAGACCACACTGTCGTGAAAATTCTTCTCCAGGAAATCTTCTAACATATGTGTTTCCAGCATGATTGTTAATGTTAAAGGTAGATTCATCACTAAAGAATACCTTCTGCCATTATTCTGGCGACCAATGGCGATGATCCTTTGTCCATCTCAAACGGTGGAGCGTTTGTTTTCCCGATAGGACGGGTTTCTCACTAAGTCCAGATTTTAGAAGTCTCCATCTTACAGTAGAAGTGCATACACTTACACCAGTAGCTTCGGACCATATTTTGGTTAAATCTGTCAAATTAAGACTTCTGTCTGCCAGGCTCATCCCCCGCAATACACTATCGTCTCTTACTAACATTTTTTTTGGACGGCCACTGCACGGTTTATCTTCAATTTGTCCCATCTCAGAATATTTTTTGATCACTCTAATAACTGTGGATTCATTGCACTGCACTTTCATAGCTATTTCGCCACTGGAAGCGCCTTGTTTATAATGCAAAATTATTTCGTATCGTTTTTCATCCGATAATTTGAACGGTTTCTTTCAGATGGCATTTTGCCACTCTTAAGGACATGCAAAATGCAACTGAATAATCCATACTACCTGCAGGTTTACTCATAACATAATAAGTATTTCTCCTAATTATGCTTTTAAGTTTAATGTTAAATACATCTTGTTAGAAAATGCGGGAATATCTGATTATCGATTTTAGAAAGGAACTTACCTTGTTGTTTTCTATGGAGTTCTAAGTACCTAATTAAGAGATAAGTTGTTGACATAGTCATTAAAATCAAATATTTAAAAATTATTTTTGGAGACTAGGCCAAAAATGCATGCAGAACTTTTTCACACCACTGTATATAAATAAAAAAATACCACGATGTTCATTTACAATACATCCTAGCAACCATTATACCCAAATATTTTAATGTGGTAATGGAATGTTTTTCCACATAATTGCCCGATTAAAATCTGAATTCCTCAATATATAGTACAAAGAAATAATATATAATATAGGAAGTAATAATTTATTAATAACAGGTACTACTTGGAAGCCTAGGTTTACTATCTGTTGGAATGGCTTTTGTAGTTGCCTGTGGGTTTTGCGCTCTTGTAGGAATTTCATATGGTCCTGTTCATACTTCATTGCCATTTTTATTAATGGGTTTAGGTATGTGGCACAAAATTTGAACTCTGAAATTTGAATAACGAACAAATTACTTTACAGGAGTGGATGACATGTTTGTTATAACTGCTTGTTGGGAGCAGCTAGCATCCAAAAGAAAGGGACCATTGGAGGAACGTATAGGAGAAATGCTAAAACATGCTGGTGTTTCTATTACAGTTACTACAATTACTGATGTTATGGCTTTTTTGATTGGTGCTTCTACGGTAAATATTTTATGATATTATTCTCATGTAAATATTATTACTGGTATTGTAGGTTTTGCCTTGTTTGACATCATTTTGTCTGTATGCAGCTTCAGGAGTATTGATGACGTTCGTTTTTGTTGTAACATTTTTCGTTGCTTGTTTTACACTTGATCAGAAGCGGATAGAGGATAGCAGAAATGGTTTACTGATTTGTTACAAACATAATAACTATAAACCAAATGAGTGTAGTCAACGGAAAATTGCTAACAGTGTTTTTCATTCTATCTATTCAAAAATAATTTTTACAACTCCTGGAAAAGTAGGTTGCTATTACTTTGTATTTAATTGTCTGTCCCACTAACATTTATACATATTTTGTAGGTAATTGTTATAATAATAACAATGGTTTGTTTAGGCATTAGTATAGAGAGCACTTTGAAGTTAGAACAGCGTTTTGACCCTACTTGGTTTATACCGAAACATACTTACTTAGCAAAATATATTGAGAAACGTAAGGAATATTTCCCAACTACAGGTTTCGAAGCAGGTTTATATTTGGGTTCACTAAATTACACCCATGAAATATCAAACATACGTGAAATGGTCCAATCGTTAGAAAACAGCACAGATATTCGAAAAATTAATTCATGGGTTGATCCTTTTCGGAATTATATAAAGAAAAATTTTCATAAAGGTATATTAGTAAAGTTTCAGTAACTAAGTTTGAAAGTAATAATTTCAGATATATACAGTGAAACTATAACTACAGAAGAATTTAATTTATTTCTATCAAAATTTCTCTTCAGCCCCAAAGGTGCGAGATTCCAAGCAAATTTTCGATTCACTAAAGATCTTAAATGTGGAATTCCTGTTTCCAATATAACGGTTTGTATATTCACCTACATGTAAATCATCATTTGTAAAGGAATAAAATGTATCGACTGTTTATTTACAGATGTCCAGTATTGATTTTCATTTTCATCGTTTCTCTGGACCTAAAGAATATTTACCAGCAATGCGTAGCGTATTTAATATAGCTAAAAGGAATAATTTTAGCACAGGAGATCGGTTTGCAACAGCTTGGTCAAAGATATTTGCTACCTGGGTGACGGATGAAGTAAGAGAATAGATATTGTTATGCAGGCTGCTTATTTTTATATGATCCGCCTCTTTCGTGAACCATAATATAGTGAAATAAACTGTAATAGAACAAACACTCTGGGATGGCGCAGTGTTCAGGAATAGAACCTAAGCGATTTTGATAAAATAACTCCCTAAAACCAGTTCTGTCATACAGCATTTGTTACCTTTTTTATTGAATTCATTTTTTTGTACCTTTTTTGAAAGTTTTACTTTATTGTACTGATCAAACAATTATTAATAATCATCAAGCGTAGCAACTCCCTATAAAATTTCAAAGTCCAAGTAAAAAAGTTAATCTAAACGGACTTCAGAAGAATCCATAAGGAAATAATACTTTTGCTTGAGATGGGTCCCTCAAATGGGTTAAATTAGTACAAGGTAGAAAGAAACATCCCGTTGTAAGAATTTTTTAGGCCTGTAAAGTAGAGTCAGAACAATATAAAATGATCAGATACATAAATAGGAATCTAATAATATTCTTTAGAAAATTGCTGATTTTTCATGTATTATCATTTTTATATTAAATTTGACAATAGCGACAGTAGCATGGTAACACATCTCATTTAACTTAATGTTTATACATGTTTATTTCAGTGGCGGCGCGCGGGTAAAAAATAGGTGAAGTGCTATTATAACCCTAATAATAACAAATAGAAAAAATATAATTCAATGTCAACTTACCTAGTTGATAGACAAAGTCTATCCTTCTGTCCTTTAATGCAGCAAAATTATTTATTATGTCTTCGTAAAATGGTTGATGTTTTATTAATTCTAATAAGAGTTCTTTTTGAATTGAAATATTTGCCAAAGAAGAAAGCTTATCTTGAGATACTGCATTTCTTAAGTACGTTTTTATTCGTTTAAGGCAAGAAAAACTTCTTTCCAGTGATGCACTTGTCGACGGAATAGTTAATATGAGGCAAAACAATTTGTAGGCTTCGGCAAAAATGTCTTTGTTCTCATTCAGATTTTTTAGTAATTCGTGGGTCTTCTTTCAAATGCTTTAGACGGAAATCACGGATCATGCTGTTCGAATTTCGTAGTATCAGCCAAAGACATGAATTGTAACTTATCGCAGTCTTCAAACCTTACTTCCATATCCATTACATGAGATCCAGTACTACATAAAACAAAATTCTATATTTTCTTCTAATGTCATTATTTGTAAGGCTAGCGTATTCTCGCTTAGGACACTTAGAAATATCGATTTGTGTTATTTCTATTTCCTTAGTCTTTTCGAAGAGTGTATCAAAGAAATCGTCATTCCTTTTCCTCTTTAATAGTTCAATAGTTTTATTTATTTTTGCAACACAAAAATTAATATCCAATGATTTCTTTTGGAGAACATCAAATAATATGTCAGTGAGAAAGAAAATATCATTAAATACTACAGCTAAAAATGTGAATTCAAAATTGTTGAAATCATTTAAAAACCGACGATCAAACCCGAATGTGAAGTCCAGCGGCTGTTTGCGACTGAACTCTTCACTTACGCAATTCACCGTGAACCAATTGTAGATATTGACGTAGGCGTTACCATGGCAACGCAGATATAAGTGCAGAGATAAAATACGTTTGAGGCTGACTCTTCACTACAATTGCACGAGTGTTGTAGATAAGATTTTTTATGGTCACTGTGTTCACGCTAGACGGGCTATGTTTAAAATTTAAATTTTAAATACAAGGGGACCAGAGAAAATGGTTTTTTTTTCACTAAGCTTATTGTATCTACGAGTATGTATGCCATCAATAAACGACTCCTAATAGGTGTAATGCCAATAAATAATTTGTTATGTAATTTAAATAAATATTCGCAATTGAATGAAAATTTTAGGTGAAGAGGCACTTCACCTACTTCACTTGACGAGCCGCCACTGATTTATTTAAGCTTGTTGGAATAAATGCAAAGCTGAGACACACAGAGACTCGTCTATTGTTTGCATCTTTAAATTATTATTTAACTATCCAGTTCTCTGTTCAAGAATATCAAAAAAAAAGGACTTTTTCTTATTGCCATTTTGATTTAGTCCAACTGTTGTTCAGATTCAATTTGATGAAAACTGAAGTTTCTGTAAAAGTTTGCATGGATATACTAAAATGATACCGCGGCATAAAAAATCTTACCAGTCCTAGAAGGGGGCGTTATATTGTCATTAAGCAAAAATGTGGGCGCAATTTACGTTTGGGCCTTTTTGGGTTGTACCATGTAGCTGTAGTGGTTGTAGAAAAAGGACGAGAGAACTCATCTACCTCAGAAAATGGACCGAAAAACCTTTTATGAAGGCGTTATAATGTTATGGGATTGAGAAGCCAAGAACGAAAAGAAGTTGAAACATTCAAACTTTCACGAGAACTTCGGTTTTATCAGTGGCGTTGCAATCTTGGATGCAGTGGGTAAGGAGGACATGGGTCCATGAGCCAGGGAGCTCACAGGATGCAAACAAGGTTTTATAACTATTAAATCATTTCTAAAACATTTAAATTTATGTGATTGCCAATAAGTACAAGTTTTTTGTTGTATTTTTGTATGAAAAACATGGTTCTTAAAACAGAAATTGAAAAAGGGGAACGATACAAACAATATCCTACGATCTCCTACTATGAGACAAGTTCGGTGCATTTATCCCAACGAAGTTGATGTTAAGCGTTAATCTACCTACATATAAAATTATGGAATAGCTGTGGCAGACGTTATTGATAAAAAATGTTTGAGGGGTCCCTTTTCCGAGGATTGGAATACGCATTTCCTTGTTCGAAACAAAAATATTTTTTATTGTTGAAAGATTATGCAAAGATGAATGCTGTTAACTGTCCTGTGTGTTAATATATTTTAGGCTTTTCTTTTCAGTTTAATAATTAAAATTTTGTTATAGATAATAGATGTTGAAGTAATAAGAAATATGCAACTTGCCCTATTATGTGTGATGTTATGCACTTTTCTGCTGGTGGCAAACATACAAATCTGTTTTTGGATATTTATTTGTGTGGTCTTGACTATGGTGAATGTAACTGGCTTTATGCAACGTTTGGGAGTAACTATAGATTTGGTATCCTGTATCGGCTTACAGTTGGCAATTGGCTTATGTGTTGATTACGCTACTCACATAGGGCATGCATTTCTAACCATGCAGGAAGGTTCCCGGCAGGAACGTTCATTGAAGGCTGTGACGTATATTGGTGCTGCCGTTTTATATGGTGGTTTATCAACTTTTGTTGGAGTGTGCATGTTGGGATTTTCAGAGGCTTATACCTTCCAAGTATTTTTCAAGGTACATTGATACCAAATTATAATACAATATAAAATAAATTATGTTTCAGATATTTTCGTTAGTTGTTGTATTTGGATTGTTTCATGGAGTTGTCTTTTTACCTGTAATCTTAAGCTGGATAGGCCCAAACCCCTATCACACTCATAAAACTATAAAACAATGTGATGTAGCGATAGAAGAACCACTTACTTGTTCTACACTGTAATGTAGTGTAATTTAATTTGTATGTAGATAATAAATTAAAGAGCGTTTGTTTGAATTTATTTTATCCTTAATATAATATCTGTGATTATAACCACCTTATATATATTTGAAGCGTTTGCATGCCGTTTCGGCCCATAGCTTGATGATTTGCTTCCACTCTTTCCTATTAGTGGCTTTTGGTCTCCAGTTCATTATGCCCTTTTTCGTAAGTCTTCGCATACTGCTTCCGTCCATTTTTTCCTCGGCCGCCCTACTCTGCGCGTGGTTGCTAAACTTGCATCTCTCATGTATTTGGCTACTTGTCTTTCCTCCATTCTCTCGAGGTGGCCTTATCCTTATCCTGTTTACTTTTATCACCTGAATGATATTTGGTTGGTTGTAAAGGTGCATCAGTTCTTCGTTTGTCAGTCTCTTCCATTAGTGTCCTACTAGGATCCTTCTAAGTATTTTCCGTTCCCATGCCTCTACCGTTTTCTGTTGGCTGCTAGTAAGGACCCATGTTTCACTGGTGTACGTCACCGTAGGTCTTATAACTGTCTTGTAAAGTCTGAATTTTGCACTACATGAGACGTCTTTTGATTTTATCACCTCACTTAATGCACCTTTGATTAGTCTCGCTTCGATTTCTTTAACTATAAAAGCACCTGGGAACACAAAACTAAACTCTTAAAACACTTATCTCTTGCCCACCTTCCAGTACAATGGATAAACTTGTACGCGTGTTGGTCTCCTGTCCGCCTAAAATCATCTACTTTGTTTTGTCTCCATTTATTTTTAGTCCTCTTTTTTGACAGAAAATTCTACCTTTTTCATCATCTGTTTTAATTCTGTCCCTGATCTGGCTAGTAGTGTCAGATTGTCAGTGTATGCCAGGCACTGGCGTCGTTTGTTAATTATTATTCCGCTGTCTCGTATTACTTTTTCAAGCATTAGGTTAAAGAGGGTTGTGGATAGTGGATTGCCTTGTCTGACTCCCCTTTGGGTTTCAAAACTTCCTGAGAGTTCACCATTTATCCGAAATTTATTTGTTGTGTCCTTTAGAGTCATCTCCACTAACTATATAAGAGTTTTTCTGGAATTTGTAGATCCCTCATATCCTGCACCAGTTTGTTTCTTTGAATGGAGTCGTACGCTTGTCGAAAGTCTGAATAGGGCAAACATTTGTATTATGCTCGTAGCTGGTAGCAATTATTTGTTTTAATGTATGTATGTACATATGAGGCAATGGAGAAGCGAGAATTAGCAGAGGACCTATGGGAAGATAGGGACCTATGGCATTTAGGATGCGAGACACGGCCCGTCTAGGCTGAAGGAAGTAGGTGAATATCAAGCCGGGTTCAGGCACGGTAGGTCAACAATAGACCATATATTTTGCCTAAAACAAATAGGGGTCCTAAGTGAGGAATACAGATACCTCTGCACCTATTGTATATAGACCTTAAGCAGGCGTACGACGCAGTAAATAGAAGACAATTCTGCAAAACTATGAAGGAAATGGGAGAGCGAGACAAGTTAACATGGCTAGTAAGTTTAACGCTAACTAATACAACAAACCCAGTAAGGATGCATGGGAAAGTATCGGAGCATTTTATTACCAACAATGGACTGGGCCAGGGGGACCCTTTATCCACACTATTATTTAACCTTATACTAGAGGGAATTATCAGAAAGAGCAAATTGGCAGAAGGGACCATAACTGTTAAACAATACCAGTTTACAGCATATGCGGATGATTTAGTAATCATAGTTAGAACAAAAACAGTATTGGAAGAAGTATTCCTGCAAATAGAAACGAAGGGTATGGTTTAACAATAAACGAACAAAAAACTAAGTATATGCAAACGGGAAGAAATAAGGAGCAAACTGGAGGTGGTCACATAACAATCAGGGGCGATACAAAACAGCATCGCTTCGAGAAGGTAAAAGAATTTGTATACTTGAGAACCACGATTACAGCAACGTTCAACCAGGAAGCGGAAATTCAGGCAAGGATACAGTGAGGAAACAAACGTGCAAGTGACCTTCATAAGGTTCTTACTTCACATATCGAACAATGCGAAATTGAGAGTGTACAAAACCGTGATAAGACCAGCAGTAGGTACTATATGCGTGTGAAACTTGGACGCTGACGCAAAACCTGCAAAATATGTTGTGCACCTGGAAGCGCAAAAGAGTGAGACGAATACTAGGAAGGATACAAGAAAACCAAACGTGGAGGAGACGGACAAACAGAGAAGTAATCGATAGTTTACACGAGAAGGATATAGCAGGAGCAGTGAAATCTCAACCGATCAGGTGGCTGGGACTCCCAAGAAAATGCAAGGCTGTTAGATACCCGAAGACAAGGAAGACCAGCAATAAAATGGATAGAACAAGTCAAGGACGATTTAAGAAATTTACAAGTGAAATGCTGGTGGCAGAAAGTTCAGAACAGACAGGAATGGAGAAAGATAACCTACCAAGCCACAGGCCTTA
>JABXWE010012088.1:0-30824 GCA_014611495.1 Limonius californicus
TTTCTGATATATAACAGATATATAACAGGCGCGCAGGGTGGTTCCCCGCCAGTTACCAAATAGTGGTTTTTTTCTATATTATTTTCCTACATTGTATGCAATAAATCATAATATATATATATATATATATATATATATATGTGTGTGTGTAGTTCATAACATTTTGTCTGCCCCCGGCAGGCATACTGTATCGTTAAATTTTTCTAACCGCCCAAAAACATTTTCCGCCGCTAATCTAAACTCAAAAATTAGCTTGTTGCTATATTTCAAACACTCTTATTTAAAGATTAATTTAGAAATATGGGAAGCGTTTCACTAAGTTTTTCTTTTGCCAAACGACGCTGTAACCTTCGAAATTATAGAGATAATTGTGAATAAGAAAAACAAAAGATATTTTCTTAAATTTCAGTTGCTCCGCATAGAACCGTATTTTATGTATTTTCAAAAGTGTCTAATCCCCATTGCGTAAGGGCTATTATAATGTATTTATTTCAAAGAAGTAAGAGAAGAAATAATTAATAAATATGTAGTAGAAGGTATCTGATAATCCTGTTTTACGTAAGAATTTAATTCAGTCATAAACTGCCCTAAAAACTCTATTTCATACATTTCTAACATCAAATTTATTTTCTTCTTATTCTGTGTATAGCTAATAGCCTGTTAATTACCTACAACGAGTAAGTTCTGCGAGTCTTCTTTGCATATATACCGGACAGGAGGCTACCCTAATCTGTCGAACAGAGAAGTTCGACTACATGGTTTACGATTGTCAAAGATGTTCGTATGATAACCGGGACGGACGGCTTTACGCGGCCTTCAAAGCACGATCGGTTGCATATGCAACTATATTAGTCCACCCAACCAAGTACTGACCAGGGCAGATTGTGTTTTAGACTGCGAATACCGTTTGACCGGCGTCCGCAGTGCTCCGCTATGCAACCGATTTTAATTTATTTTATAAGTTGAATTTGATACCAGGTTTTCTAAGTCTTACTTTAAGCAATCTTAATTACCATTCTTTTGAATTGTCCTTGCCCTTGACTATATCTTGCGTTTTAATAAAGCTTATTTATTATTTATAAAAAAGGTTCGGACACAAAGCGTGGCACAGGTTCTGATAGTAATAAAGTGTTTCTTTTCTCTTGTTTTCTCAATAGAGAATGTGCTTCTTTGACGGGAATTTCCTTTAGTTAATTAAGATTTCTTTTAAAAAATCGTTCTGAATGTAGTTCTCAATAAACCAAAATAATAAATATTTGTTTAAATATTATATGATAAGTCACACGTGGGAGCTATTTCAAATTAAAAGTAGGTTTTATTATGAGAGGTCTCTACTCTAATGAAAAGGGAAACCAATTTGTCTATCATGACGACGAAGTATTCCTACCTGACCAGTTTCCTTGTGTTCTCTGTAGAATTACTTTTAAAATAAGGTATCATTCAACCACTTTGCTGCTTCTCCATTCTATTATAAACACTCTATTAAATAATTCTCTATTTCGAATAGAAAATAAATTGGGGGAAGTTACTTTTTTGACACACAATATATTGTAATAATATATTATTACGAAGACAGATTTTGAAAAACAAATTATACTTGTCTCTGTCAATCATGTATGTATTTGAATTTTTCTCTGAATTTGGTTAACTATCACGAGTTCTAATGAATCTGGCCTCCATGAAGTTGCACATTTTGGCGAAACAACTTTTATTTCCTCGTATTAAATCTTGATAATTAATTATTAATTGTTCCAGTTTCTCATTTGCTTGATAGTGAATTTGTAATTTTTAGTTTGGTCTTTCGACATTCTTAGTTTTTGTAGTTTAAAAGTGTACAGACATTTCTCTAATTCTGATTTGTATAATTTGTGAATAGTTTACATTTGTAACAAAACGGTACTTCCAGACTCACTAGATTAGTAAAGCCAGAGATTAGATTAGTGTATTCCAACAATTTTAGTTCTCTTCAGCTGCGGGTAATTTAAAAATTATAATATTTAAAATAGTTAGATATGATTGGACGACACAGATACAACCAACTTGTGTTTTGTTGTGGCTTACCAGAATATTTCTCATACGGAATTAAGGAAATGATACATTGATTTATTTTTATTTAAGAAAAATTTTCTTAAACGCTATTTCGTAGCTGCAAGCTTAAATGCTTTCCGAATTTAGTCGGACATATTCCATACACCAATTGTGTGGTGGTAGCTCAGTTGGTAGAGCGCTCGTTTTTTGAGTAAAACGTTGATGCTGGCTTGGGTTCGAAACCTAAGCAGATTTATAAAAATCTTGTCTGCAACCCACCATAAACAATTTCCCAATCCGGTTTGCAACCGTGGGATCTTAATGCTAAAAATCTTCTCTGGAATTTCTGTCGTTCGGATTCGACGTTAACCTGTAGGTCCCCCGTGTTTCTACCTTAGCGCCGAGGAGAAACACGTAGCAGTGGGACAAAAAAGCTGTCAATGATTCAAATTCTGGTATGTCGGTAAACAGCATTGGATTTTAATTTAAACTCCATACCAATGTAATTTCAAAATTGCTATCAAGAAAATATACATGGTATTTGACTAAGTAGGCCTCAACTAATATTTCGGAATGTTTTTCAAACTCAGACAAACTTTAAATCCAAAAATTAACTTACAGATTAAACAACAAACTATAAAAAAAGGTTTTTTAAATGCAATACCTTATATATTTTTAGCATTTCTTGTATACGACGTGTTTCACACATTCGGGGGCGAACTCTTACAGGAGGTTTGTGATGTCATTGGAAGATAAAGACGTTATGTCCGATTCCTCTTCCTTGTCGAGATACAGGGCGTTAAACGATCGCTGTAAATTCATTTTTAAACGCAAAAACACATTCGTTTTGATTTAATGTGTTAATAATTATAAGTAAATGTTCATATCAGTAGGCTGTTAGATAGTTAATAATTGCCGTTTTGCTTGTTGTCAAACTAAGGCAGTTTAGTAAAATGAATGCCTTTACACGGCAACATGAATATTACGAGTACATTTCGTACATACGAAATTAAACAGCGACTTTATAATGCCCTGTATATCGACAAGGAAGAAGAATGGGACATGACATTTTCGTCTTCAAATGACCCTACGAACCTCCTGTATATTGAAATATTTTTTACGATAGAACATCAGTAATTTAGCAGAGTTACATAATAATATAAAACAAATCTTGAAATATATTTTGATTCAATTTTAGAAATCATTGTTTTTATGTATTTAATGTTTTTTAATAGGTTTCGTTTTCTAAGTCATCTCTTCTTAGACCACGTCGTGGTAGAATTTATTGATGCTGACGTTTCGCTAACCGTTGCAGGTAGCATTAAGTAGGATTAATTGGTAGCATTCCCAAAGCGTAATTACTCTTTCATAGTGCTAACTGCAACGGTTAGCGAAACGTCAGAAACAATTAATTCCACGACGACGCAGTCTAAGCCCGCAGAGATCACTTCATTAGGCACAAACCACGGAAACCTCAAGCTTCACGATTGGTTTTTATTGCGGGATTTTTGAGTGCAATGAACCTCAAATTAAAATAAAGCTTTACGAACACAATTAAAATAAGTTTTTTAAATTAACACAACCAATAATAAATTTAGTAAAAACTAATTATTATTTTGAAGCAAAGTTAAATTATTGTTATTAAATTATTATTAATTTTTAAAGTGTTTGCCTTTAGTTTTTTTTAAGGAAAACAACGATTTTTTTTACAATAACTCAGAATTCTTAAATGAATTTCAGTTTTTATCAATTTTGAGTAATGTTGCTGACGAAGGTACACTTGTATGATATTCTCGTAAAGAAAATTTGAATGTCTACCAGCAATGCTGCAAATATACAAGGTGTTACATTATAAAAACGAATGCTCTATATACATAGTTTTATTTGATCTTTAACTGTTATTCAAATTTATTGATTAAATCCAACAGGTATGTATTTGCGGCTGGATTAATACTGCTTGGAGTGTATTTACTCAAACACCCTGTACGTCAGTGGTCTGGATCACCCCATGTAACATATTCACAATTACTTTGACTCACAGGAAACTTTGAAAATCTGTCACATTTGGGTATGTAAATGTGGCTTGCAAAGTTTTATTTATACTTTATAAATTGAGGTTATATTTTATGACAGAACGCACTGCTACTAGCGTTGTCCACATAATGTTACACTGATAGCACTCACCAAAAACCGTACAAATTAGTATTTCTGATGATATGCGTTCGACCAATCGTTAAGAACCATTAGTTCTAGTTCATAATGAACAAAATAAATCCTTTCTACCCGGGGAGTAAAATAATCGTGAATAAAAAATTGCCATATCTACGAAAAAGCCTTGCTTATATTATTGACGAACCATAACAATATCAACTAACTTTAGGAAGATATGTAAAATTGCCCGGTAACATGCAATACCTTTTGCATAAAAATGATTAATGAGTTTATTCCCAAGCACCAGTGTTAAGCAGAAGAAAATTGCATCTACATAAAAATTTTAAAAATGAAACGATTAACGTTATTAACATTCTTGAAATTAACTGAACGGTTTGCCTATAAATCCGTGCTCTAATTATTACACTGCTTTGATTATATAAAAATGAGATTGCCCCAGCAATGTCCACTGGAAGGTGTGGTCCTTAAACGAGAATATTGGCGAGCCAGTTCGCCTGCTTTGTTATTAAAAAAGAAGAAAAAAACCGAGGCAAAAACAATACCGGTAACTGACTGTAAAGCGCCATGGGCTTATGGTGCGCAAATTAAGATGGGTAATTTATGTGAAACATCCGTTCTTGCGCGATATAACGAGGTTTTTTATGTACAAATGCATTACACCATTTTAATATGTATAAAGCGAAACTAGGAATTATGCTATCATCACGATTAACCGCGCAGATAACATAAACTTCGTAAACGTTATCGTAATTGTCATCTTAAGATTCATGGCAACTTATGGATAATAATAACGCAATTATTTTTGAGATTGCCTAGTAATTATGCCCTATTACCATTTATGACCACGTCCCGTTTGCAACCAGCATTCTTGGGTGATCTGGGTTAGTTCAGTTCAATTCATAATTTAATGGTGCAATTTCAATAATTGTAGGAATTAGATATGTTACATACGAACCTGTTCGTGCTTCATTATTGTAGCGGGTCTTTGAACTCAATGACAATATAAACCACGTAATCTTAGTTTATTTAATAACGGCGGGACTGGAAAATTGGATCAATTCATGATTTCATACGCTATTAAAGTGAATCACAGGCGTGTAGCAAAAATGCACAATTTTTACGGTACACGTCCGTCAGAGATTATATATTTTACAAATTATACTTAATAAAGAAGTTTGCGATGTAACACACATATCTACACAATCTGGAAAATAATAAGATGTGTTTGTTGAAAAGCTTACGGTTGTTTGCAAAACACAAAGAATTACAATTATTATTTATGTGACTACTGCTGTAGATACAGTTAACTCAGTAAAAGGTTTCCTACTGAGCTGCCTTTTGTGCATAAATAAAATGTCACTTTCAATTAAAATATTTGCTAAACGCCCTTGTTATTTAGTTGGTCGAGAACTCTGTATTATTTGAATTAATGTCAGTCGTAGACTTGGCATGCCCAGCGTAGCATATCACGATTTTATTAAAACTTACAGCTTAATTAACATGCAAATTACGTTTACCACATGGCAAGCCCACGAAATGTAGGTACAAAAGCTACTCGACTTCCTTCAGTTTTAATTGGTGTTTCAAGCGAAATGCCATTAACCACGTGCATTTATAAGCACTTTGCAGTCAAATATCACAAAGAACTGAAACAGTGAGAATCGAAGTACGTAGCGTAGCAAGTGAAGCGTTGCCTTAATAAAATTTTTGTCACTACCCCCTTTTTGTAGGCAGAATAATTTGTATTTTCTATTTGTTAATGCAGGTAGATATTTAAATAACGATCTCCTCTTTTTACTTATCTAGCTAGTCTTTTGATTTGTCTAAACCAGGGGTCTGTGTGTGTGTGTGTGTGTCTTTCGTATGGCCCGCGTAGTTTCATTACAAAACTATTTTTTTCGGGCAGCCCACGTTGAACAACCCTATATGGACTCCATATATCCCCTAGTAGGTTGTCTACATATCCCATATCCCATCCATATTATGGGTCATTATATTTGGAAGAAAGTAAACCATATATTTGAATATAAAGCGAATATTTGGTACAAAATAGCAATTTTTGAAACTAAACTCGTACTTTGCGTGCTAATTATCCACACAATTCAGAATAATTAACATTACAGAATAGCATGGTTGAGATGATTGACGTCTATATAGCTGAAGGTTCTTATTTCTTTTCATTGAGGGTGGTTTTGTCATCATAGAACAGCCTGGTTGAGGTGCTTGAAGTCTACATAGTTGAAGGTTCTTATTTCTTTTTATTGAGGGTGGTTTTGTCATCATAAAACAGCATGGTTGAGGTGCTTGAGGTATATATAACTGAAACTTATTTCTTATCATTGGGGGTGGTTTTATCATTATATAACAGCATGGTTGAAGTGATTGAGGTCTACATAGCTGAAGGTTCTTATTTCGTTTCATTTGGTGTGGTTTTGTCATCATAGAATAGCATGGTTGAGGTGATTGAGGTCTACATAGCTGAAGGTTCTTATTTTTTTCATTTGGTGTGGTTTTGTCATCATGGTTGTGGTGATTGAGGTCTATGTGGAGGAGTTTGTCATATAGGCAAATGCGGGGACAGCATCACCCACGAAATTCTATTATCGAATTTTCCTGATCTTTCTTGTCCTTAGGACTTAGGTTCCGGTGCGGAACGCGATTGACCCCTATAGCGGCTTGCCTCCGTGTGGGGAATAAACCTACGTTGATTTTCTTTTTTTTACAAAAGCTTGCAAATATTCATCGGATGGGTAGTAACTGCTACCACGCCAGCTGGCACACTAAATGGAGGGTATACATACCTGGAGCCCTCTAAGGCGGATCGTAAAATATACCATTTCTCGACTTAAGGATAAGATAGCGTCCTTGATTTCATAGCTAAGCTGTGTCGCATACCATTCGCCTCCTACCTGCCGGCGCCCTTTATTGGACACTCACGCGGCCCGATCCCTCGAAAAAGGTTGCCAACCTCTGGACTGCAACGATTGCAGAATTTTTGAAATACTTGATAAAATTTTCGAGTAAAGCCCTTCTGCTGATTAGTATCGACCCTGTAACTAAGAAACGATACCGGTAATTAAAGTATCAAAAGTACCGAAGACATCAATGTATGTAAACCAGGGGTGTCCAATCACTTT
This sequence comes from Limonius californicus, assembly GCA_014611495.1. NCBI lineage: Eukaryota > Metazoa > Arthropoda > Insecta > Coleoptera > Elateridae > Limonius > Limonius californicus. Next base: position 7,338 of record JABXWE010012088.1, read on the forward strand.
GCCCGCGGGCCGCATGAGACCACAAAAGCCTAAAGTGCTGCCCACGGCCCGCATCTTGAAATTATAATAAATAATCAACCACAATTAAAAAAAAAAACATTATATACCTTTTATAACATTGCTAGTTATAGGAGAATGTAATTTCTGATTGCTGTTTAAATCAATAAAAAAGAAAAAAAAGCTCAAGGTAAACTTTAACGTTTTGAGGTCTGAATTGGATGCCGACTATTTCTCCTTAATCAATGATCCATTGGTCATATGTGGCTATAATATAAGACCCATGGTCACCTACGCAGCGGTCGTGTGGTGGCCAACAGAAAACTGATCACCACTCAGTTACAGCTAGAGAAGAAACAACGTCTCGCCTGTCTGAGTATATAAGGTGCAAAGCAACTGCAGCAATAGAGACCATGTTAGGGCTAACGCCCATACACCTTCAGGTGCAAAATGAGGCAATGCTACATGCGCTCACGCTTGCGAGGACAAATAAATTCAAATCAGGAGACCTGATAGGCCACTTTGGTATTCTAAGTCGCACTCATCTAGAGCGAACGGTCTACACCGTATCGGATTTTATGCCAATAAAATACAACGTCGACCAACCTTTTAGAGGGACCATCACAGACCGCGAAGTGTGGTCCTCGGGAGGACCTTCATTCAAGAAAGGATGGTTCGAAGATGGAAGGAGGAGGAACTGGAGGGGGGTCTACGGACCCGGTTGCCGCATTTCCGAATCTCTGGGTTCAGTAACTACCACCTTCCAGGCTGAGGTTTGTGCCATAAACCTTTGCACAAAGATAAACCCAAGGAAGGGATATAAAGGTGCAACAATTGACATCCTCTCAGACAGCGAAGCAGCAATAAAGGCTTTAAAGGCCCTCATTTGTGAGTCGAAACTAGTCTGGGAGTGCCTGAACAACCTCAAACAACTGGCAAACAGAAACTACGTTATCTTGTGGTGGGTGCCAGGGCATGAGGGCGTACCAGGCAACGAAAAGGTCGACCATCTCGCAAAACGCGGAGCATTCACTGGACCTGAGCCTTTCTGTGTCTGTGGAATACAGAAAAGCCACATAAAACAGGCGGTCAAACTATGGGAAGAACAACAGAAATCGTCATACTGGCAAAATATTCCAGGACAACGTCAGGCAACACAGTTCATCGCTGTTTCTAAAAATAAAGCAAAACTTGCTTTGTTCCTCAGCAAGATGGAATTGAAAACCATCACTGGCCTATTCACAGGCCATACAACATTGAACAACCATCTTTTTAAGATTGGTAAAGCTGAGGACCAAATCTGCCGCTTATGTAACGAGGTAGCGGAAACGGCAGAATACATTCTATGCGAATGCAATGCTGCCTGTCGACGCAGATAAAAATTTTTCGGAAAGGCAACCACGATGCCTAAAGAAATAAGGGACTCGAAGTTCAGAAACATTATAAGGTTTATCAATAGCCTACAGCTTCTCTAACAAAGAAAAGGCTCATAAGTTACAAAAGAACCATTAAGGGTCGAAGTGACGGAAGGCATATAAAGGCCAAAGCCCTAACATCCAATAAGAAAAATAATAATTTCTCCTTAATAATCTGTGAATTGTATCTCTTTGGAAATGCGTTTGGGGCGATACAGTTTGAAGGCTTGTGCTTGGTTCTGTCGCAACAAACTCAAGAACTTGCTCTTCTTGATCGACGCTTAGTGTAGCTTCTCGTCCTGAATGATTCTTACGAAGAATGCCGCCTTTTTATACAGGTCTTACAGTTTTTGAATCAAGCCGCACTAGTGGCATTGTCATTACACTTACCTGATACTTTCAACATATCGACGTAATCTCGATTACAATAGTATTGTTCTATTTTAAACATAAAAAGCAAAAGAAATTAAAACAATGATACTTAGCAATACACGATTCATACATTTCTAACAGCGCCATAGCGACCCTGAATTATGTCATACAACTAATTGGAGGGACGGTGCGATAAAACTTATTATCTACATTTTTATCTACGACTGGATAACGAAGGACAATCAGAAAAAAACACTCTTATTTTCGATTTGTTTTAGACCCCATGAAATCCCAACATCATGTGCGTCAATTTGAAGACATCCTGTATATACATCTACATATTTAAAGTGCTAGGTGGATATCTTTGTCTAAATTATAGGACATTTGCAAATGTATATTCGACAGCCTACATAAACTATCAAATCTATTCTAATCACCAATCTATAAAATATTACAATCAGATACGCAAGTTAAGCACCACGCGGAGGTTACATATTTTTATTGATGATAGGTTAGCATTACTATGTAACAACGATTATTTCCCAATTAGGTAAGCAATATGAATAGTATTGACCTATTCATCTATTTGAAATATTTACATTCTACCACTCAATCATAAAATATACAGTCAATCATTCAAATATGCGCCTACGACGGTATCGATAGTCGCTGTATACTTGTATGGTAGTTGAACTGTTGCATCATTTATGTTATATCGTGTGCAAGAACAAATATAATTTATGCTCGTAATGTGTATGAATATGTCTGAGAAATAAAACGCAGTGGCTAAGATATAACCGAAAATTGTATTATTACACAGTAACCATATTACCATATTACTTGATAATTTAACATATGTGAATTCTAAATGAATTACAGAGGAAAACATTATTATATAATATACTATAAATACGTGTTAATTATAATTTTTTAAGAGTAAACAATTTTTAAGTAACGAGTTGTCTATCTAACGAGTATGTTTTCCATGTTGCTATTTTTTGTGTTATGAAAATGGCCTCCGGTTTGGATTTCACTAACATTAGAACTAAAAATACAAGATGTACAAGAAATCACAAAGGATTTGCCTGTGGTGGGTCATTTTTACCCTGCAAAATACTGAAATTGCAGTTGCAATTCTAAGATTCCTGGGCATTATTTTCAAAATTTAAGAGTTGTTGCGTAATCTTTCCCCTCGAAATGCCTTACAGTTATTACAGTCATAAACTGCGATATTTACAGTACAGCAAACAGCAACGCTACGCAAAATGAACAGTTTAGCTCATAAATTTTATGCAGAATGTTCAGATAAATAAGTTAGTTCTAGGGTTCTTAGTTTTAGCATAAAACTTGAACACGAAACCGCTAAAAAGATTTTTTCAGATTCATAAATTTTTTTATAGAAAGCATTAATGAAATTATTGTCTGCGTACTGACATAACAAAAATGTTTCCTAGAAATTGTGTGCGAGTTATTACTTTTTCATTACGAAATTATTTATTTTCGATTTTTCTATTTATACTAATTTGCTTCTGCTAGTCACAAATATTGATAGAGTTATTTGTATATTTTGGTAGTAATTTGAAATGAACAAAGTTCATTGTAAAGTAAAAGTGAGCAACTGTTGCAACAATGCTTATACTTGAAATTCATGCAGAAACACCATAAGATTAAACAAACAGAACATCTATAACTTTGAGCTTTAGAGCTAGTGTTCAGAAGTTGTTTAAGCTGAAAACGGTAACATACAAGTATTTATAACCATAGGTATTAGATATCCGGCTTGCCAATTTTATTCCAGGACTTTTTTGACATTTACGCTACCGTTCCCTCCCGGAACCGCTTTCGCATTACTTCAGGGGGGAGCGGGCGTCCCTTACAGAATAGTAATTCATGAAACATGCACCCTAAACTGAACTAGTAAGGGAAATATGGTCGTCGCCTCAGCCGGGGTTTTACCCCGCGGCCGATTGAACCGCATTTCACTGTGAACTCGACTGGCAGCATTTGTTGACACTGTCCCATCGAGGTCCTCTTTATTCCAGGACTGACACAATAATAGGATACACAGTTTAAATAACACGAAAAATATTTTTTTCACTACTAGTAATATGGCGTAGCATTTTGACACATATTAGAATGCCGTGAAATTCAATTACTCTACCTTGGCGCAGTGACAGGTAAATAATTTTTCATTATTAACCACTGGTGTATAATGAACAAATTTATATTTTTTGAGTATCCTGTGACAATTTCAAAGAGAATTTTGTTATAACACGATCAAGTATTATGGGGAAATTCTATTTAATGGTATTTTATGCATTGAAATCGTTGTTTAAAACAATTAATTTAATTTTAAAATCTTTGATATATTTGAATATACGTTTTTCGCGTCGTAACAAATGAGAAGTGTGTCAATATAAATTTCGCCGATGGCAGAACAACGCAACGTTAAAAAGTGAAAATTGTTAATAATTTCAGTATTTTAGGTGAAACCAGTGCTTAAAAACAATATTTCTGAATACCAATGATGATTTATCAAGGCAAATAACGCATAGATTAGTATTATTTTAACTTTTATGTCAAAATTTATTAACCATTTTCAAACAACTGTCATACCAACAAAACAAAAAACTGCCATTTGTTTTATAATTTGAAATAAATACAGGTTTAAGTTAAAATAGTCATTAAATTGACAATTATAAGAGTTTATGTTACTAGTAGTGAAAAAAAAAGTATATACACCTCGGTAGAAAAGTCTTATAGCCCTCGGGCCTTACATCCCTCGGCGCTACGCGCCTCGGGATCTAAACTTAGCCCTCGGGCTATAATAGTAGACTTTTCTACCTTGGTGTATAATATACTATTGTATTTATTCCTTTGTATAATCTCCATTTGCTTTTATACACTAATTCCGAAGTTCTAAGAGTTTCTGAAAACAGTGAAATTTCGGCAGTTACATATTTCTTAACACCTACGTTCTGAAATCATTTCTCTTTGAAAACAATTTTTACTTTAAGAAAGGGAAAAATGTATGCTAGTGTCAAGTCAGATGAATAGGGTGGGTGATAGACCTCAACAACGCCGTGTTTCATGATAAATAACTCTACAATAAGTGCAGAATGCGCAGGCGTATTGTCATGCAACTCACCCTTTTTCTTAAACTTGCGGCCGTTTTCTAGAAATGGGTATTGCGGGAATTATATTCCCAAACCTCGTATTTCCACGTGTAGAATTTTTTGTTGGCAACATCGTTCTTTGCTAATACATATCACTCTTGATTAGCTGGAACTAATCAAAAACTCTCCCATAATAGTTTTATACCACCAGAAACAGAAGAAATGCTTCTTTATGATGGAAACATATACGTAGGACAAATACAAGAAGATGTCTGACGCTTTAACATAAAAATCGCATAAGGACTTTTCAGTGACCTACAATTTATAGCAATTGACTGGCCAGTAGTTGAATAAATAAGCGCTAAAGAAGAAATCTTCAAAAAATCATAGCGGTTTTATTTTTAGAGCTAGTGAGATCCATAAAAAAATTCTAATTGTAGTAAAACGCCCTAGAGAATTTCCTGTTCATGTTTTGAAAATTCTTTTTTTAAGATATTAAATAAACATACATAATTTTCCTTTTCTCTTCCGGATTTTATTGAGAAATTATTAGGACCGAACAATTACGGGGGCACCTTTTATGTTTTTACAAACGACCGCTAGGTGGCGCTATTGAGATGTGTCGTTACTATTTTCGTAAAATTTGACATTTGTTATTGTGAAAACAGTGGCAGCTTAGAAATTGACCGAGTAGTTTGTTTACAATGAGGGTTTAAATAAAGTTATTTTATGAAAAAAATGGAAATTTCACGTGATGGTTTTCGTTGGATAATTTTTTACGATTTTGGTAGAGGCCGAACTCAACAACATTGCATAGAATCGCTTCGTTTACAAAAAAAAAAACTGTTTACAATTGGTTTGCAGAATTTCGTCGCGATCGTGCGTCCGTTCAGTGATGAATTTCGTGAAGGTCGACCAAAATCGGTTGTTATTCCAAAAAACATCGATGCTGTGCGCGACATGATTGAAGATGATCAGCATGTGACTTACAGTGAGATAGAGGCATCCTTAGGCATATCGAAGACTGCAATACATTCGAATTTGCATGAATATTTAGCTGTGGAAAAGACCTGTTCCCGATGGATTCCGCATAATTTGACCGAAGCTAAAAAAAAGGCTCGTGTTAATAGGTGTAAGGAAATACTCAAAAAGTTCGACTAAGGTACTGTAAAATCCGTATACAACATCGTAACAAGTGACGAAACTTGGATATATTCGTATGAACCGGAAACTAAGCAACAATCCACTGTTAGGGTGTTCCAAGATGAACCGAATCCCACAAAAGTTGTTCGTTAGTAAAGCACTTCCAAGAAAATGATCGCTTGATTCTTCGATTGTCCTGGACATGTCGCAACCATTCCTTTAGAGGATCGAAGAACAGTTAACGCTGAGTGGTGTACAAGAATTTGTTTGCCAGAAGTCATCGACGAAATCAGGAAAAACGACCGAAAACGTCGCACCATTCTTCTCACACAGCACGTCAAACAATTGATTATTTGAAAGAGGAAAACATCGTATTAATGTCTCATTGCTCGCATTCGCCTGATTTATCGCCTATCGACTTCTTTGTTTCCCGAATGTCAAACAAAAGTTGCGCGGACAGCGATTTTTATCCCCGCAAGAAGCTGTTGAAGCCTTCAAAAACCATGTTCTTGATATACCAACTTCAGAGTGAAAAAAATGTTTCGAGAATTGGTTTGAACGCATGCAAAAGTGTGTAAATCTTAAAGGCGAATATTTTGGAACGCAATAAAATAATTTGTTAAAAAATTTTTTTTTCTTTCCTAGTTTTTGTAAATACTTAAAGGGCTGCCCTCGTATTAGATATCTGGCTTGCCAACTTTATTCCTATGTATAATCTCCATTTACTTTTATAGGTTGATTCCGATGTTCTAAAAGTGTTTGTAAACGGTGAATTCGTCGGTTAGATATTTCTTAACATCTACGTCCTGAAATCGTTTCCCTTTGAAAACAGTTTTCACTTTAAGAAAGGAAACATGTAATAATAATAGCGTTTATTTTAGCTGTATTACAAACAGGATAAAAATCCCAATTACATACAAAACAGCATTAGTCAGTCATAAAAAAAAAATTTACACAAATTTACACAAATTAAGACTAATAGCAAACAATTTAAAAAGATTTACAATCTATATGAACTAATGAAGCAGTTAAAATTCTTGTACAACACAGTTAAACAATGAACTTTTACTCATGGTGAACATATCGATCGCTGGATATTGTTGACAGCAGTTATTACATACCCTTAAACATTTATAAACTACAGATGTTGAGATCGGCACATTCAGTACTTTAGTTCTGTGGCGCAAGCGCATATCAGGTACATTTAAAGATATTAGTGTTAATAATTCGGGCGCGGTCAGTCTACTAGTCATAACGTTTGATATAAATACTGCTATTAGTAGTTGTCTTCTATTTTTCAAGCTCATAATCTGAAATTCTTTTAACTGGGTTACATAAGAAACAAGAAATGGATAATAGTTCAGTTTACGATAATACGCAGTTCTCAACAATCGTTTTTGGACTTTTTCAATATTATTGGCCTGACATTCAGCAGTTGGATGCCAGATTACACAGGCATATTCTAATACAGACCTCACCAAACACATATATAGTTTTATTATAGTGTTGAAATTGAATAATCTACCCTCTCTCAGTACGAATGCTAACATACGATAGCCCTTTGCAACCACTGCATTTACATGACTTGTAAAATTGAGACTGGAGTCAAATATTACCCCCAGATCACGTATTTCTTGTACCCTTTCCAGATTCGAGCCATCTACTTTATAATTGAATTTAAAAATTGTTTTTTTTCTAGTGAAAGTTACATATTTGCATTTACATATATTCAGACACAGCTTATTCATTTTGCACCAGTTGTAAACATTATCAAGATCAGCTTGAAGTTCAAAGCAGTCTGTTTCACTTTCAATTTCTTTGTACAATTTTAGGTCATCTGCATATATAAGGCATTTTACATGATTTAGACAATCAACTACATCATTAATAAATACAATAAATAAAAGTGGCCCCAAGATTGACCCTTGAGGGACTCCCGAGGTTGCAATAAATTCATCTGATCGATTGTTGCAAATATTAACATACTGTATTCTTTCCGACAAGTAAGAGCCGATTAGAGCTACATCATTTTCACTAAAGTTTACATTTCTAGTTTTCTTAATAGTATGGAATGATTTACCTTATCAAAGGCTTTACTTAGGTCGGTATAAACTACATCTAGTTGCAAATTTTTATCAATAGAAATCCCAATTTCATGAGACATGTTAAGCAGATTTGTAATTGTCGATTTACCTTTAACAAACCCATGTTGCTGCTGTATTATTACAGGCGAGACATGAGCCGAAATTTTGTTACACAGGATCCTCTCAAAAATCTTAGAAAAAGCAGATAGCACTGTGACCGGTCTATAGTTGGTAATATTACTGGGATTGCCGCTTTTATGCACAGGTGTAATGCGGCCCACTTTTAGCTTGTCTGGGTAAACACTTTTATTCACCGCCTTATTAAATATATCACCCAAAGGTTTAAGTAGCATTTCACAACATCCCTTGAAAAAGTAAGCTGGAATATCATCATGGCCAGTCGCAGCCCTGGGACGTTGTAATTTGATCGCAGAGCGAATTTCTTCTTCCGTCACCGTTTTTATATTTAGCAAGTCCAAGTTGTAATTTCCTCCATTGCGGTCTTCTTTATTCAAACGACTTTCTTGCTCACTTGCGTACACTGACTTAAACGTGTTTGCAAAAGCCTCACAAATTTCTTTACCGTCGCACAATTCCTTGTTATCACAATAAAATGATTGAGCAATTTTGCTATTATTGCGTTTCCTTTTTACATATGACCAGAAAGTTTTCGGATCTGTTATGATATCTTCCTGGGTGGTTTGTAGGTAGCTTAAATGAGCCTTTGTGATGAGTGACTTTATTTCCGTTCTTAATGCTTTAAATTTCTCAAAGTATTCATTTTGTCGTACCCCCGGTTTTATGTATTTTTTTCTATACCTATCTTTTTCCTTTATTTTCCTTTTTATTTCAGCCGTGAACCAGGAAGGGAATTTCCCTTGTTTTGTGGTAGATATTTTTGGCACTGTTCTATCAAGAGTGTCATATACATATTTGTAAAATTCATCTACCGCTGCATTTACATCGCCGCAATTTAACACATTTTCCCAATCACATTGGTTTATGAGCTTATACATTTCCAAAAAATCGGCCTTCTTATAATTATATTTCTATAATACTGAGTTACCTTTTCTGCCACCGCTAGCGTGTGGGCCCCTTATAATGTTAAACGAGATTTCCAAAGGAGGATGATGGTTATCTACTGGCAGCAAGGGAAACGAGCTTTTTCTCACTTTGGCGTCATTCAAATCTGTAATTACTAATCCAAAGTTCTTCCTAAACTATTTACACAATTATTTATAGACGAAAAGTCATATTTACTTATAAATTCATTTAAAAGTTTACACTTATTGTTACCGTTATTTAAGTTAAAGCTCGACCCATTGACTTCAGGCAAATTAAAATCACCCAGAAAGAAGACATAATCAAAACTGATGCTATCTAGCACACTTTCAACATCATCCAAGAGAGATAGATATAATTGAAAATCACATTGGGGCTTTATATAAACACAACAGAAAACTATTTTTAGGTTAAATATATTTACCTTGACGTATAAACCCTCATAATTTGGATTTTTCATATCCCTGATGAGATTGGATTTGTACGTTTTCTTTACCATAAATAAAACGCCGCCACCACGTGTCATACGAACCGTATCATAATCACGGTCTCTACGAAATACATTGTAGCGAGAATCACTGAGTTCGCCTTCACACACTGTGTCATTAAGCCCAGATTCGGTAATAGCTAAGAAATCAAAATTTTCCCATTGAAGCGAATTATAAAAATCTTTCAGCTTGGTTCGAAGCCCTCGAACATTTTGTTAGTAAATTCTTATATTTTTTGTCAGATTCGCTTTAGTGACCCGTGAAGAATTCCATTTTTTGTCTTCTGGCACGAAAAAAATTGAACTTACTTACGTAAGCTAGTCTCAAGTCCGATGAGTAGGGTGGGTGTTAGACCTCAGCAACGCCGTGTTTCATGACAAGTAACTCTACAATCAGTGCAGAATGCGCAGGCGCATTGTCATGTAACAAGAACCTACCATTTTCTTGAACATGCGGCTATTTTCTAGAAATGGGTATTGCGGGAATTATATTCCCAAACCTCGTATTTCCACGTGTCGCATTTTTTGTTGGCAACGTTGTTTGCTATTATAAAATATTGCACTTGATTAGATGGAACGTAATCAAAAAATCTCCCATAACAGTTTTATACCACCATAAACAGAAGAAATGCTTCTTTATGTTGGAAACATGTATGTAGGACAAATATAAGAATATGTCCTGACTCTATAACTTAAAAACAGCATAAGGACTTTTCAATCACCTACAATTTATAGCAATTTGTTGACCAGTTTTTGAATAAATTAAAGAAGAAATCTTCATAAAGTTATAGCGGTTTCATTTTTAGAGCTAGTGATTTCAACAACAAAAATTCTAATTGTAGTAAAACGCCCTAGAGAATTTCCCGTTCATGTTTTGAAAATTCTTTTTTTTAAGAGAGGTACCGAATAAACATACATAATTTTCATTTTCTCGTCCGGATTTCACTGAGAAATTATTAGGACCGATCAATTAATACCATTGTTCTAACTTTCAGTACAATCGACTGAATAGTTCGTGGCGTATGCCGCGTGCGCGCACATACAACCGACATTTTCGAATTTCTAAAGTCCAAAATGCGCATTTCCGTAATACAGCTGATTATAGTGATCACAAACTATGTATGGAAAATTCAAACCGGTAATAGAAAAAATCGCAATACGCGAACTTTATGTATATATCTTTCACAGAAAAGTGTTTTACTAAATAATAACACCATGAAACCGGCATACACATAATTTTTGCCATTGCTGTAAGAAATAAATTTACGGTTTTCATGAAGCTCTTTTTCATCTGCTGTCCAAAAAATCAAAAATGATTTCTAGAACGCCAATTTGTACCTATTACCTACTTGAAAGTGTGGAATTATTAACACAAACATGTAAAGCATCGCCAGAAAGCGTTTGCGATTTAAAAATCAGCAGACATTTTTATTTATGTAATAAATCATTTAGCGCTTTAAATAATGGAGTACATACGTTCGAATGAACAAGGGGTAATTATGAGGCTGCCTCGTGCGCGATGCCCACCGTATCACCACGTGTCATGAATTTAGCACGCGACAACCGGGTGTGAGGGCAAGAATATGAGAGCTCTGACCTTTCCCCTTGCAAGCCAAACTCCTTCATAGGGAGGGGATGGATAGCCTCACTATTATTTTAAAAAATCATTTGTACAAATTATAGTGATCTATCTATTGATCTACAAATATTCGCAAGTCCATATAAGAAACTTCAGAAATATAGTAAGGAAAAAATAATTATGTTCTTTCTAACTTCCACAAGTTTGTCTTAACTTCTGATTTCTCATATTCTGCATTCTATAGCCCTGAACTCGTTTTAATCATCTGTATCTACCAGTTCCTTATTGGTGTTCTCGGCCCTACACGTATTTTTACACTTTAATTTAAATATGGATAATTATACGATATATAACAATATTAAATAGTTTTCTTAACCCTACACTAATATCACAATACTATTATTTCTTGTAGATGTAGAGTTATCCATTACGTGGTAGTTAGCTAATTTTGTAGAGCACTTGCTTTCTGACCAACCATCTTAAGACATCCAGATTGGAAACCTAGACAACACTAATTGAATAAAGATGTAATACTGCAACCCACCGAACAGAATTCCGCAATCTGGCTTTGGAAACATCGAGTCTAATTACTTGAACAAACTCTGGTATTTTGTAATATAGATTCTATGTTAAACTGTAAGTCCGCCGCGCTTCTATTTTAGCGCTGAGGAGAAGAGAAAAATGCGGGTGCCTTGTAATACGGTATTAAACTGTTAATGAGTTAACGATGTGTTTATCGATACGAAGTCCATTTTAAATAAACCCAACTCAAATTTTCTCTTTTCTGTGGACTTTGAACTTGCTAGTCGATGAGGGAGTTGAATTTTAAATTTAAATAAGACAATAATATACTATAACACCAAATTATAAAACTGTGTCACACAACACAATTTTAATTTACTGTTTATTTGTTACAGGGGATATCCTAAGTGGCGTCTGCTATGTTGGTTTATGGAATGTGGAAGCTCTACGAGGTTTCGTCCTGATCCCTCTCTGTGGGTACCTGATTTTTGGCACCATCTTCCTTCTAGCTGGTTTCGTATCCCTCTTCCGCATACGCACCGTCATGAAGCACGATGGAACCAAAACCGACAAGCTTGAAAAGCTCATGATTCGCATAGGCATTTTTTCAGTGCTGTACACCGTTCCCGCTCTCATTGTAATAGCCTGCCTTTTCTATGAGCACTTTTATTATGATTCGTGGATCAACACCTGGAGGAAGGACATGTGCAAAAATAAACCGCAGTATGCGATTCCATGTCCAAGGGCCAGAGACTCCGAGAGAAGACCGCAGTTTGAAGTTTTCATGATCAAATATCTCATGTATATGATCGTTGGGATCACTTCAAGTGTGTGGATATGGTCCGGAAAGACTGTGCACAGTTGGAAGGTGTTTTTTAATAGGTTACAAGGTCGACACGCGGCAGCGTACGTTTGAAAGAGATATTTTTTTACGCGAAGAAGTTTTGAAAATTAATGTTTGCACTGTAATCGTTTTTTTTTTGTGTAATTATGTAACTGTGACATATTTTTCATGTGAAACCTCAGTGCTTTTACTGCAAATGTGCTAAATCTGTGTTCCTTAGAATATTGACTGGTGAATCACAAGATCTGTGATCTAAGAGTTATAGTGGATAAAATAAAAGTAAATTTATATGGAGTAAGTTATCGCGTGTTCCATTTATGTAGAATTATAATCGTGCTGCTGTATCTTGTCATTAACTCCGCCTGATTATGTGGCTACCAAAGCAGTTACAGAAGACAAAATTTAATGAATGTTTACCCTAAAACATATTTACGAGATATGTTTTTGATATTTTGCAGTTTGTCAATTGAAACAACTGTTAGCATGGCATAAATATAAAATTAATTTAAAATTTGTATATATTAACTTTAGAAAATTATTTCATGTACATTATAATTCAAGCGCCAGCATGGTCCAGTGGTTTGAGCTCTGAACTCCGGTACAGAAGGTCGGGAGTTTCAGATCCCCGTCTGGATACCTGGCGGACCGCTTACCCAGTCGCTTTAAAAAATCGGGTACCTGCGTTTAAATGAACAAGGGGTAATAAAGCGGTTGTCTAATGCGTGGTGCCCACCACATCACCATGTGTTATGAAACGGGCATACGGCAACCGGGTGTGGAAGCTTTGCCCTTCCGCCTTGTAGGCCTCTCCACATTATAACTCATAATTGTAATTTTTCAGCACTAGTTTGTATGGTTTTGTATTTTACACCACAAAATTAATACAAGTGAGTAGGCATTTAGATGTAGAGGAACTTTATTAGACTGATACGAGATGTAGTTATGTATGTCTGGTCTCTAATTTTTAAGAATAACAATCCGTTTGTTGAAAATTAATCACAAATTATTTTAGAGCACTCTTCAAAAACAATAGTGCAATCTTCTTAGACAATTATATTTTAAAATTCCCAATATAAAACAAAAGTAAATTCTTGCATTCAAATATTTCCATTACATTAGATAGTTCTACTACTTAACTAAGCGAAATACGGTCGCCTCAGCCGGGGTTTGACCCCGCCGCCGATCAGACCGCATTTCACTGTGACGTCGACTAACAGCGCTTGTTCGCTCTGCCCCATCGAGATCCCTAGATAGTTCCACTACTGGGCAAACTAATGGGCGAGTATAAAAATACGATAAGCAACCTTATAATAACTAGAGCTAGGATAGTTAGGCAAATTGCCTTTTTTAATAAATGGAAGGATTAAAGGCAGACCCAATTTTAAATCCGTTTTAGAATGCGTGCACTTCAAAAATGCAAATTTTATTTTGCCTTTTTTGCGTCTTTTTTAGGATTCTGTCTTTTTTAGGAATTCCCTATTTTTCTTGCCTTTTTATGCCTTTTATGGTATATTAAATTACAATTTTAAGAAATTTAGTTCCTAAGTTCACAATTAAAAAAAATTGAACTAGCAATTTTCCAAGAAAAATACACATTTTAAATTTCTGAAATAAATAGTAGAAAGTATTATTCCCAAGCACTTAAAGGTAGAGATTTAAACCTGTCACCTGTCAAGCATTTGTTTACGTTCTAGCTCAATGCTCAACAAACGAAGTTTATTGGGTTTTACCCTTTATTATTACCGGCTGAAAATTTCTCAGAAGGATTATTTTCTTGAGATTAATTTTAATGAGGGGACTAGTATTGTCAGGAGAAAGTTTTCTACTGAATCAACCTCACAATTTTCAGACGTATAAACATTGTGATTTGTGAAGTGCATCGACTGTATTTCAAGTGATTTTAAATTTTAAAAATGCCAGCAGTTGTTTTTATTTTAACTTGAATAGATATTTTGTTGTGGATTTTTCCCTGTCAGTTAAACGCCGTTTTTTTTAATTTCCTCGAGTATTCTTCAGATTTTGTAATATTTTACTTTTTCTGTCTGTTTTGGTAAATTTGCTTTTTTTTTTTCGTTTTTGCCGTTTTACTTTATTTTTGCCTTTTTAGTGCTTTTTTAAATCTTTTTTTTTGCTTTTTTGCCTGCCTTTTACGAGACTTTATTTTGCCTAACTATCGTAGCTTTAATAATAACTTATTTTAAAAAAGGAAAAAATTACAAAAACTTTTCAGAAGTGTTAAAATATAAGCAATATAATCTTGTAGAAAACTGATATGAATGAACAGCACAGATATCTTGCTCCATATAAACCATGTGTTTCTAAATTTTTGCTAATAGTATGTATTTGCATTTCTATTTTTTACCATGTACTGTAGTTTTAGGTATTTATATGTTATATCTACCTCCAGTATGCCATAACTTATGCAATACATACACGTATGCTTCCATTTACACTCTTGAGGCTGCAGAGCACATCAACTAATAGTATTTTCTTACATAATTTTTATTAAATTTCAATGATTTAATGTTGTAAATAATGTATATAATTTTGCTATAGTTTGAATTATTGCTACAACTAGTGTAGCTTTTTGCTGTGTTCACCTTCCTTACTCATAAAACTCACAAGTCGGAATGCAAAGTTATTGCAGACAATCATATTGTTTTTATATTATGTTAGAGTTAATGAACAGTTTTGGCATAGGCAGATACTTTTTTCTGAAACCAAAGCGAAATTATATTATAAAATGATTGTTTTATTTACGCCAATTAATGTCTTAGTATATTAATCTTTTACAATGATGGAGTGATAGCATATGCTCAAAAAATATAATATTAATTAGAAATGGAATAGAACAAGTTGGATAGGGTTGAAATTAGGTATTTCTTGAATTGCCATTCATATATTAATAAAGGAATAATTTCAATAAATTTATCCGCATATATTTAATTTATGTGTTAAATAGAAGAAACTATAGAGCATCTTAAAATAAATAATGTTTTAAATGTAAAAATCCCTCAGAGGTTTGATTTAAAAGTTATGGAGGCCCAAAAGCTTGCAACTTTTAAATAAAGCTCTATATTTTGGTTTAACATGTTCTGCCACCTCTATGGTGAAAGCTCTAGGTCTAGAACAACCTCTTTAGCTGTTTTGATTTTTAATAATAGTAATTGTATTTTGCATAGAATCTAGAAGAAACTTGTACCTATCCAGCAAGAGTTACTGATATAAGTGTGATAATATTATCAATTTTAAATAATTAGCAGTCAATTCAAATGACACAGCAGTGCAAAGATTTGCCTTTTTACGCAGCAAGATACGTCCATAACATTCTGTTGCATTTGCTGAAGCTGACGTAAATAGTTAGAAATATAAAGTTTTGCATTCTGGATGCAATTATATAATTGAGTGTATTTAATGTTGTTGCATATTTTATTAAACTCACATAAAATCATGCATTCTTGTACTATACAATGTATAAACTATATTTATATATTTCTAGATTAATAAACATTTGTAAATAAACATTTTTTTTTAGTTTTGCTTTACAGCCATGTAATAAAATGTTCATATGACTATTAAAATTCTACCCATAGAGAAGCTGCAACCACTCTTCCAAATATTTACATCCTTCATATCACCTGCAATGTAAGCATTAATGTACTGATGAAAATCCTATATTGTTTGAATTTTGTGAGTCTTTAAAGCAATAATCTGCAACAATAAAACAATAACTAAACGAAACAATAAAATAACATAAAGCATATCGATTTAGAATATTATGTAAAATTAACACACAGTACAACACAACTGTTTTCTGTAGATACTTATAAGTTGTTTGGTTTTTCATTCAGTAAAAATTAAGGTACTTTCAACAGAGGAAAAGTTCAATTTTCTTTACATATTTCAGTTCCTATGAATGACTACTAAAGCGAAGGGTTGTTCTAATTTCTGTTTTCTAGGATAACTGTTAATCTGACAGGCTTTATGTGCCATTCCAGTGTAAATATAGTAATATACTGGCAATGAATTCTTTGCTTAAGTCACAATTTCTATTTGGTTGTGTATTTGATATGTTAGCTTTTTAGAATTTTAAATTTGAAATGTGAGTGTCAAAAGTACGTTTAATTTTTTGCCGTTATGTAAAAGAAAATTTGTCATAAATAAATGGATAATGCACAAAATTACTAAGAATAGAACAAGTATTTGGAAAAAATTGATCATTCAGCATTACACATTTTCCATTTTGTAATTTCAGCTGTTGTGTTTTGCCTTATATTAATCCTGTAATTTTAGGATATTTAAACATTATCATTGTTATCTAATAGAAGATAGGAAAATTTAAATTTCTACTTTACTGGTATTTTGAAGTAATTGTAAAACTACAGATACATTTCCATTACCTAGTCCTAATACAAAACGGTTTGTGGGGGTAAGCATATCCTTGCCATAGTTTTTAGAGGTTAAACCATTTTACAAAATTTGAAAGTTATCAGATGTTATATACTATTGTGCATTTTTTGCGTGCGAAGTAATTAGAATACAATATTGTAATATATTTATTTTTACAAGACATACTTAATGTTCAAATCAGCCAAATAATCTCGCTGATACTGCAGAAACTACTTTTGAGAACAAATTATTGTAGCATATTAATACCGTAAACCGGGGGGAACATTGAGCAAAATGACAAATTTGTTCTAACGCCGAATATCTTTTTGAAAAACGTACCGAGTCTGGCAGTCGTGCAGGTTTATTCGAAGTTATTTAAAAACTAGATTGGCAACATTGGTTTAGTAAGTTAATGGTTATGTTGGCACTCCTGGCGCATTGCTGTCATAACCTAGAATTTGTCAGTTTTAGCAAATATGCAAACTTCTATGGCCCGAAAGGTAAATTTTAATAACTATGCCACGCAGCGTTGTAAATAAGGTCATGTGTTTTTGAGCGCCCTGTTTGGTGATAGTTTCGTAGAGCAATAACGTTTTTTTAAATATGCACCTATTTATTCGGTGCATTTTACCTTTCCATTGGGGCAACTTTGAACGACCGTTCAAAGTAACTCCAACCGATCAAACTAATATTTTGACTGGATCATTTGTAGAAATATGGTTCGTTCATACAAAAGAAAGCCCGGGAGCAGAAACTATGGAATTATAATCCAGAGATGCTTGATTTAGCTGTAAATTTGATAAATCAAAGAAGTTATCGTTCCGAGAAGCAGAAGAACTATTCAAGATTTCTATAGGAACGCTGTACAATAAATGTAAAGAAAAACATACTAACAACGTAGGACAGCCAAAGGCAGTAACTGATGCTGAGGAATTTAATATTATGAAGTATGCTCAAGTTTTATCTTCTTGGGGATTTCGCCTTGAAGATGTTGACATTCGAAAATTAGTTTATTATTTGTTAACAACCAGAAAAAAAGGAAAATGCAGTCTTTTTTTACAAACCTAAAAACTGAAAGTATATACAAGTTTTATTCTTCGTAGACTGCTATAAAAAATCATCTTAAAACCATTTCTTCTTAAAAATACTTTTGCGTTTATGAAAAGGTGCATGTTTTTGTGTTTCAATCAAAAGAATGCAAAAGTGCACAGTAGCTATCAATTCAGGAATGCACAAAAACAAAATACATAGGCACGTTATTACAAAAAACATCGAATAGTCTCATTAGCGCAACATTCTTTTATACATACGTACAATCGTCACACAACTTAATTATTATTTTTGCAAACAATACCAAACCAAATTTGGAGCATAGTCTACTTGTTCGGCTTGCAATAGTTAAATTACCTTGACATTGCTATTTGTTCTACAACTACGTGAACATAAAATATTCTTTGAAAAAGTAATTGAGTAACATCCTATTTTGCCGCCCTTGGTGGTTTAATGGTTAGCGCACTTTGCAACAGATTTAAGGGACTCGGGTTCGAATCCGATCGAGGTCGGTGAGATTTTACTAGCAGGGAAACTGCACCATCTGTCGGATAAGAAGTAAAGCCGTAGGTCCCGTCCTGTGCCACGGTCATATGTGACATATTAAAAATCACTACTGGTTTTGGAACTATTTCAGATAAACAAAATTCTTAGTTAGGGTGTACAATGGCCCAAATATGGCCTAAGTGCATAGAGATGCTTGGAAAACCGCGTCCTGGATCACGCCTAATGAAAAACAAAAACAATGAAAACTAAGCAAAGGAATATTCAATAATAAATTAAATATGAAATCAGGCTGTCCTAGTTCTTTCCAAGTCTCTTCTAACTTTTGTCATAGTCGTGTAATCAAGCGAACCGAATCTTAATTCTGTATTATGCCGCCCTCTTATTTTCTGAGACTAGGGTGCTATTGATGGCTTCCCCATCGAATACCAATGTAACTGGCCACAATTTCTCTAGCCGAAGCATAAATATTTTTGATCGTTTTACAGTTCAATAGCCACCACTGGTAGTTTTCGTAATTGTTTCAATGGTTCCTAGTGAAGGTGAAAAATATCAATCACCAAGTGCAAGTAGTTTCGGGCAGGTATGTAATCGAAGTAACGTCGCTGTTTTTTGAGTAGAGCCTGTTCCAATTAATAAGGGGAAAGCAAAGAATACAGTGGGCGTGATAATCTGTGTTTTAACCGTAGTTTACCTGCCAGGTAAATGACCAATGGCGTTCAGCAAGCATTTTCCCTTCCTAATAAGATTTAATCAGAATAAAACTCTTAATATTACGATATGTAACACGGTAGCGTAAAACGGGGCGAATCGAAACACTTTTCAACTTTCAACGTAAAAGTCGGGTGTAATAAGATCGATTACGAACATATTTTTGACTTTGAAACTTGGGTCTTACCTTCTTCTTTAAGGATCAACCCAAAAATGTTGAAACAAAATGGCTTGCATTTTTTTTAATTTTTTTCACGATGTTAGGATTCACCTTCCAGATAGGGGTGAGTCGGAAAACACTCTATATAATTTATGTCTGTTCCTATTTAAACGTTTACAGGGTGAATAGGAACACAAGATTATTATCAAAAAATCTTGTATTATAACAGAAAAAAATTGTTTTTTTCAAAATAATTGTTAAAACAAATCATATGTTTGAAAGTTGTTCTTAACCTAATACAAAACAAGATCGTCCAAATCGTCTTTAAATATGATCATATTTTTGAACCTGTTTGTTGTTTGCGCACCATAAATTAGCTGCAACTTCCTTAATATATCTTGAGGAAAGAAAAAACCATCCTCATCTGTCTCGGAAAAACTCTTTGTTCCAGGGAGCTTTTTGTAAAACACGCCTAAGTAGCCATAATCTTGTGGGCGTAAAATTTTGCTCACATAGAGTCTGCATATGGATTGCGTTTTTCCATATACCTTGACGATAACGAAGTCATCTGTAGAAAAATCTTTTGGTACAACTGGGTTTTCTGGAACGTCGTATCTAGCTCCTCTTCTGACATTGATGCAAGCCTGAACTCTTATTCACTGTCTTGAAGGGAGTAATCAGACTCTTCTTCAATCGTTGAATCTTGTGTGGCGACTCTCAAATTCAACTTCTTTTAAGGCTTGGTTTTTTTAACTGTCAGGTTACTGGCTACTCCGGAGGTACCCTGCTAAGGTTCAATTGGGTCCTCAAAATCCTTCAATACTTTTGCGTGGTGTCACATTCACCTTGGTTTTCCTTTTTTTGGGCTTACAGTTCCTTAAACGAATCGTCTATCCTACACTTGCAGGAGCAGGTGATGTTATTAAACTCTGACTGGTGTTCTGACTGTCAGTACCGGTACCAGCAACAGTGGGCTTACTGTCAGGCAACATCTTGAGGACCGGATTGCGGTACAAAGGTACAATGCCACACTTCTTAAAACCAGATACAACATTTTCTTCATTAAGTGTTTCGAGAAGCTTCTTTAGTAAGGATGGAAATACATCTTTAGGCACACATGCCTCATGTCTTCCAGGGCCCAGCTTCGATTCTTCCAAAATCTTGCGCCAGGAAATCTTCATGGGTCTAAAAAGTGCTACATCTAGCGGTTGAGTTAGGCGAGTTGAATTGCTTGACAAAAAACCGAATCTGATATAATTCTCGGTACAAGATTTTATAACATCGACTGATAAGTGCGACGATAGATTGTCCCCAATGAGAACCTGTGGACCGTCAACATTCTTAAAGTAGGGAATTATAACTGTTGCCCCCTTGCCTCCAGCTGTCATACAAGTGCAGGGCCTTATAAACCACATATGGAGGTAAAGTCTTGCCCTCTCCTGTTGCGGCAAACATCACAGACGTCGATACCTGCGAAGAATTCATTATTCTTTCTGGGTACTTGCAGCCACATCTGAATATTAGTTTCTTCTTACCAGGGTCGTCGCAGAGATTAGCCTCATCATAGTTTATTATATTAGAAGGGGGGACGTCCTTTAGTTCTTTTACAAGTTCATCAAAGTATCACCTGTGGTGAAACTGCAGCCCTTGGCCGTTTAATATTCTGGTACATTCTAGGAGACAAGAGCTATTTGTGGCGTGTTAAAAAAGAAACAACAAAGTCTGGGCCAGGTGTGTTGTTTTTGAATTTAGGCACACATTTCCCTGCCTGTCAAGAAAGTCTTTCACGAGTAACCTCAATGTAAGAGAGTCAATAGGATAACACCAGTCACTACATACTTGAAGCCGATCTACCAACAACAACTCTTCTTTTGCAGTTAATACTGTCTGCCAGTGGCGTAACGCAAATCTTACGCCCCCCCTCCCCCCGCGCAAAACTGTTATAAAATTAATAAATTCCCTCAAGCTATAAATAGTAAATTAATCTTACCTTAATTTCATTGGTAATAATGTAATCTGGTAAAGAAGCAATTTTGTCAATTCAAAAGTTTAAACACAAAGTTTACAAGAAGCGACTTGCACGTCGCGCATTTTTTGTGGCGAATTCGTTAATAATTTTGTCCATGTTGAGTGTTTTAGCATGTTCCTGCTCTATATTGATAACAGCTAAATCTGATAAACTTTGTTCAGACATAGAATTTCTTAAATAATTTTTGATTAATTTTAATTTAGAAAAGGATCGCTCGGCCGAGGCAATACTAACTGGCAATGTTAAGAACAAAATAACCGCACTACAAACATCAGGTACATTGGAAGCTGTGCACTCATTTTTAATAAGCAAAAAGTCAGCAAGGTCTCTTACGGTACTCATTTTGGAAATCTCTTCTTTTAACACCTTCTTTACACTCAATTTGAAAAGGAAATTGTTCAGATAAATCCTTGTGATACTTCCTTTGTAACTTAGAGGCATTTTCAATAAGATCATCTGTCAGCGATAAAATATTTGTGGGAGTTAAAAAATTAAAACTGTTAAAAACGTTATTCATACTTTCAAACCTCAACCTCAGTTGATTTATTAATATATCTATGGTAGTTTTGAACACTTCCACTTCAAATAATTTTTTAACATCAGTTAATCGTTCATCATATAATCATTTTGCTTTTCTCTTTCTTTTTTCTTCAAACTTTGAACGTATACCCCAAGAATTTGCTAGGGCCACAGCCTTTTCTTTTAATTCAGGAAATGTTTCCCTCATGTCACTTATGTTTTTCAAAATGGAATTTAACAACTTACTGGCGGCTTCTAGATCCATGTTAGATGTCTGTAAACATTTTGATGTTAAATTTAGATTTTCCAAAACGTCTGTCTAAAAACTAGCATAAGTAACAATAAACTCGAATTTTTCCATCTTTTTCTTTATTGCAATGGCCTCTTCTCTTTCTTCTCGTTTTCTACTCAACAGTGAAATATTGGACAATACCTTCAAAACTAAAACAACATTATATCTGATAGCAGCAATGAATTCATACCGTGAAGACCATCTTGTACAACAAAGGCGTTTTAGAATAATTTCAACATTTTCAGTATTCGCCACTTTTAAGTCGTTCCACCCTTACCTATATCCGAAAAACGTGTATATTTTTTAACATAGATTAGAGTATGGACCGTCAACGTGAGTAGACGTAGTCGTGCTGTTGTCCTTAAACTACAAAGTTTATTTAGTTTATTAAAGTTACTAGTTTGTGGTTAGCATATTTAAAAATGGTATTTACACAAAACCAACAAGTTGATATCAAAAACTGTGCAAAAAGTGCAATCGAGGAGTATTTCAATGATGGAGCCGTTTTGGAAACGCTAGCGAAAAATCTAGCAGGTGTTCTTATGAAGAACATCGAAGAAAAATTTGATAAACTAATGGACACAAATAAAAAACTAGAAGTTCGTGTGGAGGAACTTGAGAAAGAAAATCTAAACAAATCAAAGAAACTGGATTCGCTTGAACAGTACACCAGGCGAAATAGCTTAAGATTATTTGGAGTAATAGAAAGTAAAGA
The DNA here is from genome assembly GCA_014611495.1 of Limonius californicus. Lineage (NCBI taxonomy): Eukaryota > Metazoa > Arthropoda > Insecta > Coleoptera > Elateridae > Limonius > Limonius californicus. The sequence continues at coordinate 30,328 of JABXWE010012088.1, forward strand.
AGAGAAGTTGGAAACCATGGTGTTAGAACTGCTTAATAACCATATGGGTGTTCCTATATCAGCTGACCACATCGACCGTTGCCACCGTGTAGGGGTTTACAAAGAGAATAAAACTAGAGGAATTATAATAAAATTCACTAGCTATCGCTATCGAGACATGGTTTTTAAAAACAAAAAGAAACTCAAAGGCACCAAAAAAGTTATCAAAGAGGACCTAACGCGAAACCGGCTGGAATTATTAAATGGAGCTGTTGATATTTATGGATACAAGGACGTCTGGTCTAAAGATGGTGTTATCATTGTCAATAAAAGTGGGAAAAAGTTTTCGTTGCAGTGTATGGAAGATCTGGAAAAATTATCTTTGTAAGCACATTTACACATATCTTTACTAGCACATGAAATATGTACCTATACGCGATATGGTTTTTACTCTAAATTAATTCTTGGATCTTTTGACGCTACTTACTGTTTCGTCTGGTTAATATGTATTATTATCA
>JABXWE010012089.1:0-18650 GCA_014611495.1 Limonius californicus
AGTCTTCGTTGGACGAGTCGATATATATATATATATATTATATATATATAGATATATATATTTTTTTTTTTTTTATTTCATCACCTTTCACTTTCAAGGCCCATATCAATAACAAAGAGGTTCCGGCAAGGGTGTAGCTTATCACCAATATCACTCAATCTTTATCTTGTGGTAGTATTACTAGAATGACAACGTAACTGCACAACAAAGGGTATACCAATCAATGAAAATTACCTCTTGACACTTAATTTTCGGACGATCAGGTGCTTATAGCACAACATTCCTTCGACCTTGCGTTTATGCTGAAGAGACTATACATTCAATATAGAGTGGGGACTACAAGTAAACCTAAAAAAAGTGAATATCTAGTTGTGAATAATCAAACGAAATTAGAAGTTCTACTAAGTGACGAAATACAAGTAAAGCAAGTTGAAGAATTTAAATATCTGGGAGTCATCGTAGATCAAAAAGGATTAGGAGAAGGAGAAATAAAACATAGAATTCGGGAAAGCAGAGAAGCAATTGGTTTTCTGCACTCGCTTTGGTGGCATGAAACAATTAATTATTAAATTGTTAAATTCAACCTATAGCAATTTTTGCAAAAACTTATATTTTTATGGGTACAATTCAAGATCTTCCTGTGGCAAGTTCCATAAGATACCTCCTTAATTCTGTAGTTGTTTCATCGCTTATACGCTATCTTACATGCTCAACTTTATCTTCATTATAAATTGTTTGAGTGTCACTTCCAGATTTACGCGCTACACTGCATGTTCCATATAAATAAATATATAGCATATCCGAGAGGACAGTGGAAGTCAGCTTCACGGGAAGTAATTTTAGGAATTTTCTTGGGCAACACGTCAATACACGGCTTACTATGAAAATCCACTCTCCATTTTCATTAACACCAGAAATAATACTCGATCATAAATATTCTGTATTCTGCAGCAAAAAAACATTTTAGCTGATTATAAAGGAGCTTTATAACTTAACAATTGTCAGATAATAATGACTATGACAGCCTGACTTTATCAAAGACATGGATTATATTTTCCACCGAAAACCTTTATCGAACATTTTGTTGATCATACTACATTATGTTTAGAATCAGGTAACCTAGTTTAGTAACTTGCCACTTCAATAGCGTCACTTCATTGTTTCTTACTTTAAGGGGAACGGGAGGTTTAGTTGTTTCGAACAAGAAGGGAGTTATCAGAAGGAAACATTGTATGTAATTTACAATGCCTTGCAAATTTCCAGGTAAAACATTTTGTTATTAGCCACTGTTTACCCAACTATAGGCAATAGAATATTGCAACAACACTCGCACAGGATTTTGTTAAATTTTTTAAGAGTGTTCTACAAAATAATGCCTTTCTGATAATTTGAACGTCTTCCAGAAACTTTAAATGGTTTAGCAGTAACTTTCCTAACCTAAAAAATTCTAATGTTAATAGTGAAGAATTTTAAAACTTGAAATACTGCCAGGAGTATCTGTCCTTGTTTCTCACAATATCGTGTAATACTTTCGCCCTTTAATGCTGCTTTTACCTCCCTCATTGCTGTATATACATTCGATCGCATGAACTGTTTTATGGATGTTGGAGTTTCATGAACTTGCAGCCCACTAAATTTTGATGATTGCGGGAGGATTTTATAGTGCTTATGTCAATATGGTTCTGAAAATATACAGAGGCAAAATGTTCAACTTCTGCTAAACCTATTTTCAACAATACATATGTAAAAATGTTTTCATATTAAGACATGCTTAATTTAAAATGGCAGATAATATTTTTTTGTTGTAAATGCAGCAATTATTATGATGCAGTTTGCTATATGAAATCGAAAATCATACAATATGTTAAAAGTATTACAATAGAAATATTTAACTGTACACGAAGCACCAGAGCAATTGGGTATCATTCGTCGCGCACATTTCGTTGACCATTTTCCCTGTCCACCATACGCCGCCCTCGCTAACAAAATTCACTGTCAAGTACGATTCGCTACCGGTGAAAATACTATGTTGTTATAATAGTTACGGAAAATATTGTCCGTTGAATATAATTAGACAATCATTTACATTTCTATTACAAGTGTCAGATACAAATATATAAATAAGAACAAACATGGTTATGGGAGTAGTATAGCGGACAAATGCGAGTACTGGTCCATCAGCGTTCAACGTTAGGCGGTGATCCGCGTGGTCATCACTTGAATTCTTCTCCTTCTCTAGGTCTCTCTCATCTCTTGCCATTGGTTCTATCTTCCGCGGCACGTTTCCAGTTCAATCCACCTATTCTCTTCAGGTAGTCTTCCCAGCGCATTTGTGGGCGTCCTCTAGTCCGCTGTCTCATCCATGGCCTCCAGTTTTGAATTTGGTTATTCTATGGTCCATCTTTGTGTCGTGCATTATGACCCACAAAGGTCCATTTCAGTGTAGTGACGTGTTCTACGACACCTCTGATTCGACCTGATTTCCAACATAGCTCTTTCCAAGGATCTTTGTGTTTTTGCAATTTTATCTATGTTAGCTTTGGTAAGTGTCCACGTTTGACAGCCATACGTGAGTATGCAATATGCATTGGTTAAATACCCTACTTTTTTGATGTTGTGGTAGCTTGGGATTTTTTAGCACAAATGTTAACTTTCCGAATCCTGCCCATGCTATTCGGATCCTTCGTTGTATCTCTGCCGTCTAGTTGTCTTTACCCGGCTTTAGGATTTGTCCGAGGTATATGTATTCGTTTACTTTTTCCAGGATACAATTGTCTATCCTTACGCTTCTGTCTTCCTGCGTGTTAGTCATTATTTTTGTTTTCTTCATATTCATTTTTAGGCCGACTTTTGGCGACGATTCTTCCAATTCTTTAGTCATTATTTGTAGTTCTTAAATGTTGCCGCTGTTAGTATGACATCGTCAGCGTATCTAAGTTGCGACATTTTTTACCGTTAGTATTTATTCCGTATTATGTCTATTGTAGCGATCTGAATACATCTTTCAGGGCAAGTGTGATTAGTTTTGGGGATATTATACCCCCGTGCCTGACCCCTCTTTTGATTGGTATTTTTCCAGCTTTTTCTTCAAGTTGTATCACCATTGTTGCTTTCTCGTATATATTATGAATTAGTTGTCTATAACAGGAGTCTATCCTACAGTTATTCATAGCCTGCTCCACCGCCCAAAGCTCCACGCCGTCAAGTCTTTCGCATAGTCAACAAATGCCAAATATATGGGCAAATGGTATTCGGTAGTTTTCTCAATGAGCGTTATTATTGTTAGAAGATGGTCTAAGGTACTGAACCCTTTCTTAAATCCTGCCTGTTCTACGGGTTGGTATGCATCCATCTTTGGGGTAAGTCTGTTAGTAATTATCTTCATTAATACTTTGTACATCTACGCGAGTAGTGAGATAGAACGATAATTATTTATCCGCTCTGTCTCTTTTCTTATGAAGGACGATAGTTATACTTTCATACCTATCGTCGGGGATGACTGCGTTGTGTAGGCACTCGTTTAGTAATATCCTCATGGAGTTTATTATGATCTCTTTTCCTTCTTTTAGCATTTGTGCTAATACTTCATCGGGACCGACCGCCTTATTATTTTTGAGTTTCTTTATAGCCTGTTCTATCTCACAGTTTTCGATATTTGGTAGTTCTTCTGAATTGACATTTGTAATAGTTCTGTTTACATTTTTGTGTATGTTATGATCTGGTGTAATTTAGGGTTCGTACAGGTTTTTATAATATTTGGTTATTATCTTTACTATTTTCTGTTTTTCTCTTTCCTCCTTTCCATTATTGTCTTTCATGGTAATTATTTTTGGTCTTCCTAATGTCGGTCTTAGACATTTCATACCTCTGTTCGTTTCGATTATCTTTTCTACTTTAGAAAACTATTTATTTTTGTTTGATCCTACTGTACATGCAAATTATAACAATTTAATAACAGTAATAAGTTATGTTTCTTAGTTAGCATCAACCGTTTACCTGGAATGACCATAGTTAATTAGAATATTTAAAAAAAGATATCTGTTTGTTCTTATAACATAAACTATCCTGTACGGAGATTATTATTAGAAATGTAATAACGCCCCGGTGAAGTATATCGTCCATTTTATGTGTGATAACAGAGACCAGCATGGTCAGCAAAAGGAGTTTTTGGTAAGGAAGTCTTCTATTTTAAGAACAAGCTGTTAGATTCTGTTCAAACAAAAAATGTAAGTATTGCAAGCTACTGCAACAACCAATATTCCTGACAGACTTCGTGTGAACCACACAACCATTTCTCGGGTCATCCAGCGTTTCAGAGAAACTAACGAACGTGGCAGGCGACCAGCGCAAGGGCGACCACGTGCTACTACCGCTGTAGAAGATCGTTTTATTCGCATGCATGCATTAAGAGAGCGCTTTACCACTAGAAGAGCCCTCCAAAGACAACTTTTAGCAGTACATAATGTGCAGATTAGTATTGAAACCGTTCGCCAACATCTTCTGGAAGGAAATCTGAGAGCCAGAATACCAGCTACTGGAACACAGTTGACTGCAGACCATCGCAGACACAGATTGGATTTTGCTAGAAACCAATTGAATTGGGAAAATGAAGAGTGGAGAAGCATTTTGTTCACAGACGAGTTCAGATTTTGTTTGGAGAGTTGTGGTAGGCGCGTTCGAGTTTTGAGACGTCCAAATGAACGACTTCATTTGGTGGTGGCTCAATAATGGTATGGGGAGGCATATCTTCCACGGACCCCAGCGACCTACACATCTTCCCCAACGGCACTTTTAACAGTCAGAGGTACATTACGAATATCTTAGAACATGATGTTGTGCCATATGCCCCATACATGGGAGCAACTTCCAATTAATGCACGACAACGCTCGGCCCCACACAGCCAGAATTGTGCAAGAATACCTAGACGACGTTGGTATTCCTGTTATGCAACGGCCAGCTGGAAGTCCCGACTTGAATCCGATGGAGCACCTCTGGGACATTCTCGGAAGACAAGTACGATCCCTTCAACCAGCCCCTGCAACTCTTAACGACCTAGGGAATTCATTAGTGAAAATGTGGGATAATCTTGAACAAGAGCAGTTAAGTGTGTTAATTTCAAGCATGGGTCGTCGTTGTCAAGCTGTCATAACTAGTCGAGGCGGAAACACAGCCTACTGAACCTGTAAACTTACAATTTTTCAGTTTTCGAATTTTGATTTTGTTAATGTTTCTGTTGATTGTTGTTAAATTGCGTTGATTGTTGTTAATGTGGATAAAATATGGTTTATTATTTATGATTAAACGTACTTCATTACATGCAATACTTTAAACAATATTGCAATAGTTAGTTGTGGTACGTTAATTTCTTGGAGAAGTGTATATAAGGAACCTTCTAAGCCCAAACTAAAATAAAATTTTCTAAGTAAATGTATGTATTACCATAGTCCAAATGAAATTATTTTAACTATGCTTAAATGCTTAAATGTACTCATCCTCATAGGGTTTATTTTTACATTCTTACATTCCGAAGGGATTTTCAAACATTTATGTAACGGGGAGATCTAGGAAAGATTAAACTTTATTAAAGATTAAGAGGCCTTCTAGTTTTATTCATTCACTACATTGTATTTGGAGAAGATTTTCTAACATATGTTTAAATGAGGGTTTTAGGGTTTTAGCACTCCAGGAAATATTAAAATTCAGATTGCGTTTAAAATTAGCACGGTTCTACACTGCAGTGCGAAAAATGTCAACGGTAAAATGTTTTAGCCATTACTAAAAAATCAAAGTATAGTATTTACTAAAATGTGTTATTTCTATATAACGAAAATCCTCTAGAGCGAATTTTTTTTAGGATTTACTGACTTCGTTATATAGAAGGTTGCCTGTGGTAGTAGAACCTGTAAAGTTTCTTTCAATATTCGTCGAAAGGAATTATATTAAGAAGTTGTTAAAGCAACTTTAAGTATCTAGACATTTCTCAGATCTAAAGTTCGTTTTACTAAATACGAATGACTTTGCTGCTGTCAGTATTTCATTTCTTTACAAATGCAGCTTCAACAATGCGACGAAAGCTGTGTGTATCATAACGTACGCCATCAAGTTAACACGGTGCATTTGGTACATTTCGAGATGTCAGCAGCTTGAATTTCTGACAGATCGCAGCAACAAAAACGTGTTCTTTGAAATTTCTCGCCTCTTTAACTATTTTCGTCTGCAGCGGTTTAAAATAATTTTACAATCACGTTACAGTGCATTCGAAAGGAAAACAGCTCAAATTTGTGGCATTGGCGTTGAATTCAATACAAAGCATTAATAAATAAGCATGATAATACAGCCACTAAACCAAAATAATCTAACGAAACTATAATTCAAAGTGTCTTATTAACATACTAAGTAATCCATTTATAATATAACTTTATTAAAACAATGTATTGCTTTACACTTCATTCAGCTTGGTGTCCATATCAGGTTAGCGTCATATTTACTAGTGATTCTCGTTTTTGTGTACAAGTAATTAAACAAAAAATCTTTCAGCAGATGGTTGGGAAAATTATTTTTAATTTTTCACTCGGATTCAGCATAACCATGTTGAGCTGTTAAAAGGGCTCAATAAGGAAAAGCCCTTTTAACAGCTCAACATGGTCTTGCTGAATCCGTTTAACTGTACCAAATTAACATTTACCACCGTTTACCACTTTTCTACAGGTATTAGGCTGGAAATATTTGGAACTCCCCTCGTATCATTACCGTAAACTAATTAGATTAGATTAGATTAGATTGGTAACGGGGAGGGGTTTCTGCGCTTTAACACTGCGGCCTCTTGGGCCTATTGTGCATCCCCTTCAGTCGCTAGTCGCTGCCAAATAGGTCCGTCCCCTTTATCAGGTCTAGGAGTTTATTGATCAGGCTGGCTTGCGGCAGTATCTCGTTGGGATTAGTACCCTCAAAGATTTGGTATCTTCTACGAGCTAGGGCTTCGCATTGGAATATTATGTGGGAGGCTGTTTCCTCTTCCTCGCCACACAGTCTGCATATAGGTTATTCGTTAAATAGCCCTATGTTGTATAGGTGTTGCCTGAAGTGCCAGTGTCCCGTTAGGAGTCCTGTCACTACTCCCATTTGAGTCCTACTAAGTTGTAGGACTGTTTTGGTAAGCTTGTGGGGATGGTTACCCATCATAGTTTTACTTTGTCTTTGTCGAGGTGAGAGTCTTCAGTGTTCCGAATGTTTGGTTGCGATCCATTCGTTGACTGCTCCTCTCACTGTTCGTTTAGTTAGGCCGATCACAGGTTCAGGCCCTGTGAACGGTGTCTCAGATCCCAGATTTGCTAGTTTATCTGCATTTTCATTTCCTTCTATGCCTCTATGCCCTGGCACCCACACAAGTTTTACCTTGTTAGAGTTTGCCAGTGTTAGCAGACTACGAAGGCAGTCCCAGACAAGATTTGACTTGATCTGGTTTGAGTTCAGTGCTTTCAAAGCTGCCTGACTGTCAGAGATAATGAGGATGGTTTTGTTTGTATAGCCCCTTCTTATGTTCTCTTCTATTGCTGCTAGAATTGCATAGGTTTCAGCTTGGAATATTGTGGCATTTTGGCCCAGAGATATGGAAGTACTATATCCTGGTCTGCTGCCGTATACGCCAGCTCCGGTTCCGTTGCTCGTGCGTGAACCGTCTGTGTACCACACTAAGCTTCTTAGCAAGTCTGGTGGTTCCCCTTGATCCCATTCTTCACGGTTTATCCGTACTTCGAAGGGTTTCTGAAAGGAGTATTTTGTTGACATGTAGTCCGTTCCCATTTTTAATTTTGGGTCAGATACCACATTTATTATTTTGTCCCCATGTGTGTTGGGTGCTTCTCCAATTACCCGTGCAGTTTAGGCGATACGCTCCGATGCACGCCTCACCCTTGATTATTATGTCAAGAGGAGGAAGTTGCAGGAGAGCTTCTAGTGCTGCTGTCGGAGTGCTTCTGAATGCTCCAGTTATGCAGAGACAAGCTAGTCTTTGTACACTAAGAAGCTGGTTTATTGTTTGTCTTTGATTTACCTTGGGCCACCATACTAGTGAGCCATAGGTTATTGTCGGTCTTATCACCGTTGTGTAAAGCCAATGTACCATTTTTCGTTTTAATCCCCATTTATTTCCAAATTCTCTTCTTTCTATCATCAAGGTTGTTTTTGCCTTGTTAGTGGTCCTTAGCAAGTGTTGGTTCCAGGTCAATTTGGTGTCTAGAATCACACCCAAGTATTTGACCTCCCCCTTGATTTGCAAGGTTTCTCCGAAGAGTTCCGGAGGATCTATGCCTCCGTGATTTCTCTTCCTAGTAAATGGTAAAAGGCTGGTTTTTGCAGGATTTACTGTAAGGTCTTCCTTGTTGCACCATGAGATTATATTGCCGTATTTACCCTCTATAAGGACGACTATATCATCTGCATAACCAAGGGTAAAGTAGCCTTCGTTATTTAGGTTTATGAGGAGTTCGTTTATAACCAGATCCCAAAGTAGGGGGGATAGTACCTCTCCTTGCGGGCATCCTCAGGTTACAGACACCTCCATCTGTTCGCAACATAATGTGGCTTGTATTTGTCGGCTTTGTAGCATGTTCTTTATCCACCTGCATGAGGTACCGTAAGCTAATAGTTATACACCATTTCCTAATTTCTGATATATTGCGAGTATAACAAATTGCTTAACTTAGGGTTAATATCCTAAGTGACATGGAAATCGCAACACCAAGAAGGGGTAGGAATTATTTGACCAAATTTGGCAGTAACGTGTAACTACTAAAAGGTAGCAACTGATTAAAATTTTAAAGCAAATAACAAAATTATAAACTTAATTTTTATTAATAATGGGTTGGTCGCCCCTATTGGTTACACACTCCCCCACTCTTCGTGGCATCGATTCTAGCAGGTGGTCGATTTCCTCTTGAGGTATTGCGCCCAAGCAACCTGTAATTCGTGCTGTAGAGCTTGCAGCGTCTGCGGAGGGTGCAGCAAGTTCCTCAGTCTTCTCCCCATAATGTCCCAAACATGCTCGATGGGCGAAAGATCAGAAGATCGGGGTGGCCATGGCAAGAGGTTGACATTATCCTTTGCAAATCGGTCCATAAAACGTCTTGTAATATGGGGACGGGCATTTTCCTGCTGGAAAAGTGGATCTTCCAACTGCTGAAGAAATGGAAGAATATGGGGTTCTACCACCTCATCTACATATCGCTGGGCGTTCATATTGCCTCGGATGAATAACAATCAGGACTCACTCCCATAAGTTATAGCATCCCATACCATAATCCCCACAGTTTGGTGCACACGACGTTCCCCACGTGTTCGTCTGACGCTCATACAGCCATCATGTATCCCCAAACAGAATCGGGATTCATCACTGAACACCACCCTATGCCAGTCTAGGTTCCAGTGCAGTCGGAAGCTACACCACTCCAAATGTTGCTGTCGGTGTCGAGCCGTTAGTGGTAACACAAGATGTGGCCGATAGAATTGCAAGCTGAAAGCTCTGATTCTGCGGTAAACCGTTTGAAGGGTTACAGGATGACCTTCGTTAGCTAACCATTGATCGGCAATTGATCTGGTACTGGAGAATCGGTCTCTTATTCCCATAAGTCGAAGATGGCGGTCCTACACCTCATTTGTTCTTCGCCCCCCAATTCCTCTTCTGCGACGTTCCTGACACTTTCTAGTTCATGCCTAACAGCAGCGCATGATGGTGGATTGGTTCCGGTTAAGGCGATTTGCAATTTCTCTGAACGAAAAACCACCTTCGCGCAAACGAACAATACGACCTCTGTCGAATTCGCTTAATTGGCGATAATTTCCACGTTGGCGCACTCTAGACATGATCACACCCTCAAAACAAACAACCAAAAGCGAAAACAATAAAGAACTGAACAAAATCTCGCAAAACATACACCTAATAAAACTGTTAGAAAAAACTGAAAGAACTGTCAGATAAGCCATTATAATTAATCCATATGAATGAAATTTTAATCAATTGCTACCTTTTAGTAGTTAAACGTTTCTGCCAAGTTTGGTCAAGAAATTCCTACCCGTTCTTGGTGTTGCGATTTCCATGTCACTGAGTATACTATTGTGATACGCTTCAATTATTGAATAATAGTGTTAATTTATATATTGGCTTGCTTTTAGGCTGTTTCCATTATTCATATTTATTTCATACATTTGCTTTTTAGCGCACAAGCATTTTACAACACGTTCCAGTTATTAACAAATTACCAGCCAGCCGGATAGGTACGTTTCCTGAATCGCTCTGTAAAACATTAAACGTTGCATTGCAATACGTTTTGTAATTAGGCAGCGGTTGTAAATTTCTAACCACAGATAATATAATGCCATCAAATCCCAATAAACAAGTTCAATGCGTTCCAATCAATCGCAGCACGAATATTGATGGTTTTAGCCATTTTCGGTTAGTTAAGCAGATTTTACAGAAATATACTGCAGTGCAGCTTAACTATTTTTAATTGGTTCATCCAAATATTCTAACGTCGGTAATGATCTCAAACTCCAGATCAGAAAGAAAAATCTAAGCAGATTTATACAGTTAGAAGCAATAGGAAGAGACTAAGATATTGAATAAACGACCCTCATCGAATTGAGGAAATCAAATGATCCGTCAGTACTAAAGATTAAATCGACCTCTTACTTCCAACGTGTTTTATTAAAATTCTATTTGCTTGATACGTCTGTGATGGCTGGAAGCGCAGCGAGTGCTGTTGATATAAATTATAAGTGAATTACTATGACATCTTTCCCCTGCAAATTTGTGACTAGACATAATTGATTTTCTATGTCCTTTTACGGTGTTTGATCTATGGTTTTCTAAATATATTACGTACAAATTGAAATAGAATCTTTTAACTAGAGTACACGCGCGATTGTGTGAACACTACCGGGCTGCAAATCAGTCCCCTATAGAATCATAGTTGCTGTTTAACTAGTGCGTATGTATTTAATGTATGTAATGCAATTCCTATGTCCGTGGTGGAACATGGTGACAGAATTTTCAAACCACGCTGGCGCCTCTGAGTAGACCTAACGATTACCACCATAGTGCACAATCTGCATAATCACATATTATATATAGAGCGCCAGCGATATCAATAATTTCTTCACACCTGAATTTACCATGTGCAAGGATATAGGCAAATATTAATTTGGCGACTAGTTTCGACGGAAACAATACTACTTTCCTATTTTAAATAGATATTGTCACGAAGAGAACTTTGTCATAATCGTGAATGTGTCTATTTCCAACCATCCCATCTAATCAAATGAAACCCTTCCGACTCCTAACTAATGTATTAGAAATTAGGGAGTAATAACTTTAAATACAAATATTACTGATTAGAGAGTAGAAGTGCGGTTTGCATTTGGTATGTTCATGATTAGGAGAACGTCGTCTTTGTAACATATGGCGAAAATTTAGTATGCATATATAATAAACTATATTTTCACATTCTACTGCCACTATGAGAAAGTCGTAGATGTTAAGTGTGGGAACTACTAAATATAGTTTAAAATGTGTATTATATCGAATTTAACTTAGATGAGGCTGTACATTCGCGATCATTCACGACAATTTTCAAATGATTCTCGTATGGTTAGAATTTTTGCTTAAAACTGAATACATTATGTCCTCTTCGCGACAATATGTAATACAGCGGGAGAAGGTACATATAGATGCCATTCAATAATAATCTAATAGAAAGGTTAAAACGCTGACGGCATTCTTCGTTCAGATTTACATGTATCGTTATTATTACCTAAAGATAACACGATTATATTGTGCAAGGGTAAGCATTTCAATTAGAAAAATAACGTTTACATTCTTCACAGGGATAACCTTCTATTTAATTATTTGTCACTTATATATTACAGTACTCAAAATGATCAAAATTATAGAGTGTTTCATTTAAAATAAACAAGTGTATATTGCTAAAAGTATATTTAGATGTAGGCTGACTATCCACAATTTCTTCTGTTACAATTAATAAATAAAAATATTGGTGTAGTTCGGATCTCATTAGCGTACGGTATAATTGTTTAATTAATAATTAAATCTTATTATTTTTTTACGTGTCAATGATAACTTTCAGCTGTTTACGACACTGACTGTTCACCTTATTACGATTGTACTGTATACGTTTTGTGAAATATATGTAAGTGTTTATAACTGCACTGTATCTAAGATCGGATATTGTTTTGATAATTCGTTTTCCTAAATCGTAGGAAGCCTTTTAAATCACATGTAATTTTATATAGAAATACATAGACGCCAAATTATGCCTTCTTTGCTGAATAGCAACTGACTTTGCTGGAGCAAAAAGGTTTATTGCTTTTTCAGCAGACTTTGCATGTCCTAAGCTAATCCCCATTTTGTAAGTTATAACTGTCGTTTCATGTTTTTGGCGAAGGAATCTAAATTCCTCAGTATTCGTTTACTGCCAGTGTTGTTATCTGTTGTGATATATACTTAATATTGAACTAATGTGCATATAAAACACTGTGAAAGATTTGTTGTTTACTGATAAATATGGCAAATATGACCAGAGGTTTGATAGCGAAATATTGCTGTAAAAGTATAATATTATCTGAAGGGTCTACGCAAACTAATTTATTCTTTCATTTTGTAGAAGCAAAAATTAGGGATTACGATCTTCCTAAAAGTTTCTTAAAGACTTTCGCACGTGGTAGAAGTGGGCGTTAACTTTGCTGACAAATCTAAACGGACATTATGCAAGTTCTTTCAAAAGCTTAATAGATTTGCATATGCTATCTGATGGAGTCTCGCTGTTACTACATTGCAGTTTTTGGTCCATACGTAAAAAATAACTATACGCCATCTATAAATAACGAAGTCTGTATGATGACGGTACACTAATACACATCAAGTATACCACACGGTATTCTCTACAATAGGAACATGTTCGCAGTAAATACCGTATAATATATGCTTTTTTCGATTTAAAAGTGAATTGTTAACGGTTAGTCTAGAGGTGGATTGTAGCTGTGCCAAATTGCGTGTAATTTTTAATTTAGGTCATAAAGGCTTCCTATTTGAATGGAATGGAAATACGTTTTAATGTAAAAAGAGATACGGTATGTACAACACGTGCTCTTTTAAATTTATGTATTTGCAGTTCTAAACATAATTCTATATTTAGATGGAATTTCCTTATTACTTTATAGAATATGAAGCAAAAACTCCAATATAGTAACAGCTAAATTCTCATCTGCAGTTTTAAGTGGTATACACCTTAACAATTACTCTTACCCAAGGATGTTTTATGCAATATACGAAACAATTGCCAGAGAGGAATATTATTCCGAATTCGATCGTTCTTTGTTAGTATTAGTTGCATCAAATTAACAACACTGTGCGTATTATGAAAAATTTACTGATGTCAATTACGAAAACAGATTACAATTGTATAACTACACGTTCATTGTGTGTAGATGGAGAAGAGTCTCATGTTTGGCCACCCAATTTACCAGACTTTACTTACGTCGGCTTTTTCCTGCGAGGATGTGTTTATCAGCCTACGTAACAAAATCTACGAAATTTTAAACAAAGCCTTTGTTTCGTCAACTGCTTGCTTCATTAAAAAACTTATTAATTAATATTATATTTAGGTACATCCCTTTATTGTTAACTTTTTTTTAAATTTGGGTCTTAATTCTTGAGAACACGGTAAAACTTTAAACTATGTGTTTTTAAATAGGATGACAACACAGTAGGAGCTTTAACTTCTTAGAACGAAACGCAAACAGTAAACAAACTGACAGAGTCTACTACCTTTTTTAAAAACATTTACTAATATAACCGGGATGAATAAACATAAGCATTATAATTTAGTGCAGCATATTCTCAATGCGGAAGAAATATTTTTAATACAAAATAGTACCGGTGTGAAGTAGGCGATTTTTTTGGAAAGACTCATTAGACCGTATTCCTGTCTCATACCATTTCACCATCTCACTAAATATAAATGATGTCATAGACGTGTATATCTTGCTTTAAGTATACCTTTAATGATTTTCCTAAATGCAATGTGTTGTATGTAAAAAATTCAGTGTAAGGAAATTTGAAGGCGTATTTTTTTTCCTTATTTAGTATATAAACCGAAGGCAGATGTTGTATAAATTATTCTGAAAATTAGTTCTAAAATATAATTATAATGGTTCCAGCGTCAAAGTATCATAATATTCTGGAATATTAGAACGTTGATACACATTTTTTCCTGCAATTATGCAGAAGTTTTTTATCCCTTTCAGTACTACGGATCATGGAATGTACTTAGTATCTGCACTACTTGGCCGGCATCTAGAAAGAACTGTGCTAGCATAGTACGTCAGTCGGATGTGAATGATAGCACTGGGACGTGCTAGTACGTCAACTTCCAGCACAAGTGCTTATTAATGCAATTCTGATCTGCATGTATTAAGGGAATGCAAAACAGAATAGTGTTCCTGGTAATATTAGAAAATTCCTATTATTGTACCTTAATTTCTGAACTATCAAAGTAGATTCTTAAGTATTGATTATGTTAAAAATTGGAGTTGTAGTTCATTTATGTTAGTCAATTTTATATTACTAATTGAGAAGATTAATCGATATAAATTAATAGTAATTTTATATGTCATATGTATGCTGGCATAAAGTTGCTGTTTATAACAATCAGTAAGTTCGGAAGCGAGAATTTACTAATTTCATAGCTGCTTTAATTAGGAACACATTGAAGTGGCGTAGTGCACAACAGTGGAGTGTTACATTTTTTGTTTAATGGTGTTCGAGCAAGCGAAAATTTAACAAAAGGACGGAAAACCGGCTGCAATAAATCCCTGGAGAGACAGGGTACATGTATCAGACCCCGTACTGAAAGCGCATATATTAGTTAAACGGTCCACTAGCTGACAGCGCGACACCCGCACCGCGACGCCATTATTGCACAACGCATCTTTCCTAACTCTAACATGTTGACATCTAATATAAGGACGAATCAGGAGAACTCTTTCCGTTACCTATACTAGCTCTATGCGAAGCGAAACGTAGTTGCCGCACAGTTAACAGCTACATCTGGCATCAAAAATTCCATGAATGCTCGCAGAATCGATTAGATCAGTGAAAAATGTTATCGTGAAAATATTAAAATATAATACGGTTTTGAAAAAGCTTCTATTTCCTTTTAGAAAAGCAGGTTACGACATTAATAGCCATAAATCCTATTAGAGCCTACGTAGATGAATTGTTTTCGGTGTTACTTTGCAAAAAAAAAAACGTATTTTTCCATATTTCTATAAGCTGCTACAGGTAACAGCAATAAGATCCACGAAATTTTCGATAAGACTTATCTGTGGAAAACAGAAGCTTTGTGTTTACTTAAGTCTTATAGTTCCCACACTTACCATC
Organism: Limonius californicus; assembly: GCA_014611495.1. Taxonomy (NCBI): domain Eukaryota; kingdom Metazoa; phylum Arthropoda; class Insecta; order Coleoptera; family Elateridae; genus Limonius; species Limonius californicus. The sequence continues at coordinate 15,456 of JABXWE010012089.1, forward strand.
GCCATTTAATAGTTATCAAAGTATAGTTCAGTTATTATAGTTACATAGTAATAATTCAGCGCTGGGATTCCCTGACAAACTAAGTTTCTTAAAGTGTTTCGCCCTTGATCATAGTCGGTGTCTCAATTACTTAACAAACCTGGACCGGTTCCTTTCAAGTGCTTTCAAGATGTTTAATAAATAGTGGCGCATAAGCCGTTTAATGTGTCTAGCTATCACTAAATTGGAGTTTCTGTTCCATACCTAAAATATAGCGACGATTAATTCTGGATAAGTAACTCTGTCAAACGATGGCTCAAAACGTTCAAAAAAGCATGTACCGTATGGTCTTCTGCACATTAAAATATGTTTTCAAAAGACTCTAAGGCAGGCAATGAAGAGGAATTCGTAGAAAGTTAGTTTACATTTGTACAAGAGAGCAGTTGTAAAAGGATCTGCAAGACGTGGTATTTTAGGATATAATGAATTATAATTTGTATTTACTATGTATTTGTGTTAATATGAAGAAAAACATGTTATATATGTAATGAGGATTTTAATTTTTTTGGTGTAGCCATTGATTTCATTATAATCCTCTATTTAGATTAAATACCGTTAATTTTTAGATATGCAACAAAAACTTTAGTAAAGTGATAGCCAACCGTCTTTAAGTCCACACTGAAATACTTTGTAGAGAATTGATGTAGCTTTATCAAGTGAAAATACTCCTTTTCATCAGGTTCGAACGTGACGCATTCAAAAGTAAATACTGTGTGTTCTAGAGGAAGACGTAAAGCTAACTCCCATAACTGGACTTAGTTCACTTATATCTCCCACATACTCTTCCTGAAACCTTTCATTGAGTAGAAAGGACTTAGAGTTAGTTTAAGGCCGATTTCGAACAACTATTACCGGAGTCGTCTTTATATCTTATGTCGAACTGGAAAATTGGATCACTGCTGCAACATAGGATTAATTTGATTCTTTGAAATATCAAATATGATATAGTTGATGAGGGCTAGGAGAATACACTGAAATCGAGATGAAAAAATGCTTTAATTTTCATAAATCTGATTGGTTTCCAAGTCACAAGGTTGCAGCCAGTAGAATTTCACCAACTTTCTCAATCCTCTCTTCCAAATCTTAATTAAGATCTTTAGACTTCTCCTCAGTGGATCTCTAGCTACTTGCTAAATTCTATTTTCCAAGTGATAATTAAGATCTCTATACTCCATTGCAGGATGCACTGCTTTGTAGCAACAGAGTGATATTATGGTTAGTGAGTAACGTTATAGTAAATTCCCATATACTGAGAACGTATTATATTTTAAATATTTACTGTGCAGTAGATCTAGAGTCATGATGCCTAGTAGATCTTCAACTACTCTCTAAATTCCATTTTCCAAGTCATAATAAAAATCTTCAGAATGCATTGCAATAGACACTGCTTTGTATCAACAAAGTTACATTTACATCATTGTTAGTAAGTTGACGTTTTTGTCAATTCTCTAATAATGAGAACGTTTTGTATTCTAGATATTAATTGTTCTGTAGATCTAGAGCCATTCTTCCCAGTAGATCTCCAAGTGTTTTGCAAATCATAATTAAGATCTTTAGACTGCATTGCAGCAGGCACTGCTTTGTAGCAACAGATTTACTTTATTGTTAGCGAGTTCCCGTTATTGTAAATTCCAAATAATGAGAACGTTTTGTATTTTTGATATTAATTCTGATGTAGATCTAGAGCCATTCTCCCTAGTAGATCTCTAAGTGGTTTCTAAATCCTATTTTTCAAGGTATAATTAAGATCTTTAAACTGCAACGCAGTGGGCACTGCACAAATTTACATTATTGTTGATGAGTTGACGTTATTGTAAATTCCTAGATAACAAGAATGCTTTATATTCTAGATATTTACTCTGATATAGTTTTAAAGTCTTTTTCCCGTTAGATCTCCAACTACTCTCAAAAGCTTATTTTCCAAGTCATAATTAAGATCTTTATACGTACTGCTGTAGGCACTGCTTTGTAGCAGCAGCAACTTATTTCCTGTAGGTTCTATCTATTTCAAGACGTAGTTAGAATTGAAGGCAACTATTAAAAGCCAGAGTATGCCTATAATTTGGGGTTGGTATCCAGTGATATCAATCCCCACGTTTTACTTTTATTTAGTGTGTGTGTATATATGAACTTAGCACTTAACTTCTATTTTTAGTATTTTGTTTTTGTTTTAGAACCTATAGGGTAGTTCTAGGGGTCTAAATCTTTTTAGTCTTTGCGTTTGTTCACTATTGTCTAGTAGATTCAGTGCCAGAACATTTGAGTGGGTGTCGAGTCTTTTTAGATAGCGTCCACTGGATTCACTGATCTCTTGCTTTACGGAGTTCACTTCCAGGTCACTTCTAATTTCCCTGTTTGGTATGTACCACAGTGCGTTTGTTATAGTGCGTAGAACTTTTGACTGGAATCTCTCCACAATCTCCAGGTGTGATTTGGCTGCTGTTTCCCATAACTGCCATAAGTCCATATGGGCTTGAGGGCAACTTTATATATTAGTAATTTATTATTTAGAGTGAGTTTAGATTGTCTTCCTAGAAGCCAGTAGTACTCTGTAAATTTGAGTCCGAGCTGTTTCCGTTTATTATGGATATGCGTTTTCCAGGTAAGTCCTCTATCTAGGTGTATACCTAGGTATTCCGCGCTATCAGATTGGGGTAGGATTTGCCCATTAAGAGTTATGGGGGGGTGTTCCCTCTACGTTTTGTGAATGTTACCTGTGTCGATTTCAATTCGTTTATTTTAATTCTCCATATTCTTGTCCAGTCTTGGACCTTGTTGAGGTGTTGTTGTAGAAGGTTTGCTGCTACGTTAGGGTCGGGGTGGTTTACCATTATAGCTTTATCGTCAGCGAACGAGGCTGTTGTTGTGTCTTCGCTGGTTGGCAGGTCAGCTGTGAACAAGAGGTAGAGGATAGGTCCGAGTACGCTACCCTGCGGGACTCCTGATTGCACTGGGAAGAGTTCGGTTGTTTCCTGTCCATACTTTACCATGAAGTACCTCTCGTGTAGATAGGATTCCAGGATAATATATATTGTGTGTGAGAAGTTGTTTTTTAGTTTGTAGAGCAGACCCTGGTGCCAGGCCTTATCAAAGGCCTGGCTTACGTCTAGGGAGGCCGCTACGCAGTAGTTTCTGTCTTCAAATGCCTGATTGATA
>JABXWE010012090.1:0-28938 GCA_014611495.1 Limonius californicus
AGGCCATAAATTAGAACTTATTAAACGATCATCATAAAATTGTCTCAAAAATTCTATGGTCAGATTTGCCGTGTGCGCTGTCGCATTGTCTTGTTGCATGTATCCATGTGTTAATTCATCGTCGTGTAATTGATTAATAAAGGGGGTAAGTATGTTATTGACATAATAAACGCTGTTAACATTCTGATCAAAAAATATTGGGATGATTCGTCTTCTTGAAATAGCTACCCACAAACCTAGTTTTCTTGGATGAAGTGATGTTTCCACGTACATATGAGGATTCTCTGTAGACCAATATCTCATGTTTTGTGAATTTAGTACCCATCTAAATGGAACCACGCTTCATCCGTAAAAAATGTAACATCCAAAATATTGTCATCATTAATGTTACGCAAGAACCACTCACAATAATTTACTCTTGCCCTGAAATCACGATGTAAAAGTTGATGGTAAACCTGAACTTTGTACGGAAACATTTTAAGATCTTTTTTCAAAATCGCATGGTAGTTCCATATGACAAATGAATTTCCTGTGACAATTTCCGAATGGATTTCGATGGAGTTGCGTCTACAATGCCTCGAACTTCCTCAATAACTTCTGCGGTTCTCTTTTTGGATCTACCTGTACTCTTTTTCTTCTGAACATTTCCTGTTTGTCTAAAGACAAGTACAAATCTTGTGACAGCGGCATGAATATCCTGGTACGAAAATCTAACAGCATCAACAGGAAAATGTTCTTGAAACTCTGCGACACACAACTGCACATAATAAGACCATTCCCCATTTTCTAATTTCTGCCCATTTCGAAAGTAAGATTCTAAAAGAAAGGCTTTGTGTTCAGTTGCCAACATTTCAGTTTGTAACCTATGGTTTGTAACGAGATGAAATTTCAACAACTGACAACTTGTCAAATAATTTTCAATCAAAGACAATTGTAAAAAAAATCATAGCTTACTGTAATCAAGTTCATTTCTGATCTCGCTGTATAACTTTCTAAGATTTAAATTCTAGCGTTACAGTTTCACCTGCGATCGGTCTCTCATATACTCAGTAACATGGAAATCGCAACACCAAGAAGGGGTAAGAATTTTTTGACCAAACTTGGAGAAACGTTTAACTACTAAAAGATAGTAATTGATTAAAATTTCATTCACATGGATCAAGTGATAATGGCTTATCTGACAGTTCTTTCAGTTTTGTCTAACAATTTTATCAGGTGTATGTTTTGCGAGATTTTGTTCAGTTCTTTATTGTTTTCGCTTTTGATCGTTTGTTGTGAGGGTGTGATCATGCCTAGAGTGGGCCACCGTGGAAATTACCATCAATTAAGAGAATTCGGCAGAGGTCGTATTGTTGGTTGGCGCGAAGGTGGTTTTTCGTTCAGAGAAATTGCAAATCGCCTTAACCGGAACCAATCCACCATCATGCGCTGCTATCAAGCATGGACTAGGGAGGGTCAGAAACGTCGCAGAAGAGGAACCGGGGGGCGAAGAAGAACAAATGTGGTGCAGGACGGTCATCTTCGACTTATGGCTACAAGAGACCGATTCTCCAGTACCAGACCAATTGCCCATCAATGGTTAGCTAACGAAGGTCTTCCTGTAACCCTTCTAACGGTTTATCGCAGAATTACAGCTTTCGGCTTGCAATCCTATCGGCCACATCTTGTGTTACCACTAACGGCCCAACACCGACAGCAATGTTTGGAGTGGTGTAGGTTGCGACTGCACTGGGACATAGAGTGGCATAGGGTGGTGTTCAGTGATGAATCCCGATTCTGTTTGGGGATGCATGATGGCCGTATGAGGGTCAGACGAACACGTGGGGAACGTCGCAATGTTGAGTATCTGTTGCGAGGAATGTGAACCAAACTGTGGGGATCATGGTATGGGGTGCTGTAACTTATGGGAGTAGATCCCGTTTGTTATTCATCAGAAGCAATATGAACGCCCACCGATATGTGGATGAGGTTTTAGAACTCCATATTCTTCCATTTCTTCAGCAGCTGGAAGACCCACTTTTCCAGCAGGATAATGCCCGTCCCCATATTGCAAGACGTTCTATGGACCGATTTGCAGAGGATAATGTCAGTCTCTTGCCATGTCCACCCCGATCTCCCGATCTTTCGGCCATCGAGCATGTTCGGGACATTATTGGGAGGAGACTGAGGAACTTGCTGCATCCTCCGCAGACGCTGCAAGCGCAAGCTCTACAGCACGAATTATAGGTTGCTTGGGACACAATACCTCAAGAGGAAATCGACCATATGCCAGAATCGATGCCACGCAGAATGGGGGAGTGTGTAACCATTAGGGGTGGGGACAACACATTTTTAATAAAAATTATGTTTATAGTTTGTTCTTCTTTAAAATTTTACTCAGTTGCTAGCTTGAACTTTTCTGCCATGGTTGGTCAAAAAATTCCTACCCCTTCTTGGTGTTACGATTTCCATGTCACTGAATATAGTTGCATGTAGGATTTTTAGGATAAATTATAATTTCCCAATCAATTAAAAAATAATAATAAAAAGTATTAATATTATACGTTATGAAATATTAGATTTGCTTCCGAGAGATAATGGTATTTTTCAACTCAAGACGCTTTAGTGTCAACTCTAAAACTAAAAGTAACACGTTACCTGCGTTACAAACAGTTACCTTATCAGCGATAAACAAGTACAAAGTACTACAGTACTAACCAGTTGTGCTTTGCTTATTGAAGTTAAGTACTACATTTTAAGTTCTAACTAAGCGGCGAAGCATTACCTAAAACAAAAAAAAAGTAGACGTACCATATAAACGATTCTCACTGCTAAACTTGATGCAAAAATTGTTGCTTATATAGGACACCTAATGGCAACATTGTTTTTGTCGTCGACTGTATCTTCACCCACATTGATATAAAATGCATGGAAAAATTGAATATTATGATTTGAAGAAAATATTTAGATAACGTGCTGAATAATAAATTATCCTACAAGTTTGAAAACTGAGTTGAGCACGTAGACCAAATTTTTGAAACTTAAGGATATATTTTGTAAGCAAATCAAATTTGTTTCTTCCTTCTCCTTACATGCGCCTATTCGTGTTACTACGGCTACAATTATTTCGATTGTGGGTCGCGTTAGGCAGTGTGGTAGCAGCAATCGATTAATTAACCGAATTCATTGAAATTGTTGAATTTAACATCAAAAACGCTTGAATTAATAGAAAGGGAAGAAATTCAAATTTTAATGATCGTTGGTTTTCCTGGAAGTCTTAGAAATCAGGAAGAAAGTAGTACTATATTTTGCAATCTGCATAAAGTTGGAAATTCAATAACCGGCACAGTGGTTAATAAAACCTAGAGAGTGAATGATTTGAATGAAAATTTACTAACTTTACCTATACCTAGACGGTCAAAGTTTGCAGCTAGTGAAAATATACATGAAGATATTGCGATGACGTCGGAAGGAGCTCCATAATCTTCGATTGCAGCACTTGCTTTTATGAATGGTATAAGTCGCCGTTGAGTACTTGAACAAGAAAAATAATATCTCTATAAATTTCATTTAGTGCAAGAACTATCACACAATGATTCAGATCACAGAGTAAAATTTTGCAAAACATAGAGAGAGCTCTGTAATAATGATCAAAAGTTTGAACAAAATGTAGTGTTCTCAGATGAGGCAACCTTTTGTTTAAGCGGTACGGTCCATCCTCATAAGCGTCGATATTGGTCGAGAAATAATCCTCTTTTGATTCAGAACGTGCATACCCATGATGTTATATGTATTTTTTAATTTTTTGTTCATCAACTTGGTTATTCTCAAGAAATACATGGTGGTCATCTTTAGCACCTTCTTAAATGATGTTATATGTATTTTTTAATTTTTTTTTCTTTATGGTTTTGTTGTTATATGTTACTAGGAAATAAAACAAACTACGAAGCATTATTGTTTGTGTCTTCTTCAATATAGCTAGAATTATTAATAATATAGCCTTCAAATCTTATATCAATAAATTTCCAAAGAAAAGGTCCATCCACGTATCAAGAAACATACAGGGTATTATATTTTAAATAACAATTTTAATACTATTTCCATCTAAACTGTAAGTCCTTTTAAACCGTCAGTACCTTTATTTTATCCGCCATACATGGAAAATCTTGGTTAACGTACTAGAGAGACTTGCTCCTGTGCATTGTTCCGTACTTTTGCCGAACAGTGTATATAAAATGTTAAATAAGTAAAATCTGTCCTCCAATGGGAGGACTATTGTGCCTCAGAAACGTTATTAAAAATATGCTATTTTAAAACTCGGAAAGCTTGACATTATGAATTCACGATGTAATTATTTACACTTGAGTTTTATAGAAGCGCCTTTTTAAACTTGAATAACTAGTAAATATTAAAAATATCATCTAGTCTATATTTGCTCATAGTAGCTTGAGACGCTTTTGGAGAAACCTTCCTAAAGTCTCAATTACAGTTTTATAAAGTCAAATTTGTTTCTGCTTAAAGTTTACATGTTGGAAAATTAGAGTAATATCAAGTGCACATAAGAATAAAGACCAAAACTATATTATGTTTTCTAGAAGTTTTTCCAATAAATGCTGCTTGATGATTGTGAGAAACTACAAAGGCGCGTTTCCATAAATTCTAAATATCATAAAACTTAATTGCAGTCTTGTTTTAGATATTTTATTTAGCTTAATTTAGCTTTTGTATTTATTTGCATCACACTGCAAATAAAATTACACTAACCGCACAGTGTAAGGGAGGCACTTTCTTTTATTGCAGTAATTAAGTTAATTTTACAGCCTTTTGGAATAAGTCACAAACCAACAATCCGTTCTTAATCCCGGGTAACTTTCCCGGAGATGTTTCCCCCATTTCTTATCCGCTTCCGCATAGCATAGCCATTCCTGCTCGCATTCCTGCAACGGCTCTGATCTAACTAGCGGCTGTAATTGTGGCTGAACTAGAGAAGAAGTTGCGAAAACTTGACGCTTGTTTCTTTTTGTCTACACGACTTCTCTAGTTAATGGTGTTATGAGAATTTGTCTTGATTATTACGTTTCACATTTAATTCTACAGTTCCGAAGAAACCTTTTAAATTGATTTTCACAACAAAAACATCTACAACTGAGTTATTTTTAGAAAATAATAATTTTTCATAAGTACTTTTGTCAAATGTTTAGAAGTTACTTAAATTTTAAAATGTGCCATATCTAACAAATACATATACAGATAAACGGTCTAGAGAACCGACCGTGTAAATTGAAATATCACCCTTACTAAACGCGTGGCATACCAGACATAAAACTATACTGCCTTTCAGCCTTCCCATACATTTAAAAGGGTAAACTTGTAATTTAGAAGTTATCTCAAAGCACCATACGATATTCTTATACAAAGTTTCTTAGCGGATTGAATAGTATATAAAAAATGAAGAAAAAGTTGTGTTTTCCAAAATGTGAAGTCCCCAGGATATAAAGGGTGAAACATGTACGAAAACTAACTACGTACAGTTGAGGCTATTTAACCCCTACATCACCTAGTAAATTGTTTTCAAATTCGGCTTCCTTGCGGAGATCTAGGGCTTGAAAGTTGTTTAAATCAATTCACTGTAAATGTAAATAATTTGTTGTCTAATTTTGATAGGCTTTGTCGTTTTGGAGAATTAACTCCCTCTTTTAGTTCGCCCTTTTCTATTTTCATAGGTTGGCTATCATATTGGCTATCATAACTTTAGATACACAAGCACGGAATAGTTCAATTGATGACTTGTCAAACCATTCTCTCAGATTTCGGAGCCACGAAATGGCCCGTCTTCCAACACGCATTATATGTTCCAAGTATTGTAGTTTGCTTTTCTTAATGGTGCAAATAATCTCCCAGGACTTTCCTATTCGGTGTAGAACTTCATTGTATGTGATGTGGTCAATCCAAGATAATGTACATCTGGAGACCTACATCTCAAGAGCTTCTAATTTTTTGATGTCTAACTTTCCGTTCCATAAAGCAACACCGTTAAAACGTAACATCGAACTATTCGCAATCTTAGTGCTATTGGTAGATCTCCAGATGTTAGTCGGGGGTTTCACTGTCATATATGCTGTTCTAGCCTGTTCTATTCTAGTCAGAATCTACTGTTGATGGTCAGCCTGACTAGTAACTATAGTACCCAAATACTTATACCAATTCAGATGTTGTACTGGAATGGCATTGATCATTAACGGTTGAGCGCCTTCCACAGATAACTTACTGATTATCGTACATTCTGTTTTACTTACATTGATGCTTAGACCGTATTATTCGCTTGTTCTTTTCAGCTAGTTTGTAGATCTTTAATGTTATCTGCCATAATAACAGTATCATCGTCATAACGAATATTATGTATGCTCATTCAATTAACAATTATACCGGTTTTGTTTCTTCCAGGGATTCTGTAAAAACAGCTTCAGAATATAGATAAAATACAACCTTGCCTCACGCCATGCCGTATTTTTGTTTTTAATGGTTGTACGTTCTCTATGTTTACAGAAGCCATTTGAAACCAACATAAGTGGTCAATAATCCTTATATCCCAGTCATCAATTTGGTGATTCTTTAATAGCTCTGTAAGCTTACCGTACGTACTCGGTCAAATGCTTTGGCATAATCTACGAAACATGTATAAACATCTCTATTCATGTCTCATATCTTCGTACAAAGACATTTTAGAAAAAAAAGCCTCTCTAGTGCCGAACCCGCACCGAAATCCGAAATACACTTTCTGTGTATCCTAGCATGCATCAGTCTTAGAAATATTTTAAGTAGATCAAACTTATTATTCGATGTTCACTGCAATCGTGACTATTGGGTTTTATAGGTATAAAAATTAACATTTAACTTTAACCGCTCAGCGGGTGTTATGTGAGTTCGTAGTACTTCATTGAATAAGTTTACTAGTGGCTTCATTCCGTTATCATCTAATAGCTTTGCCACTTCTGTTTGAATGTTATCGGGCCCAACTGCTTTGTCATTCTTGGATTTCGCTATCGAATGTTTTATTTCGCTGGCCTATATTTCAAGACCGTCGTTAATTCTGGGATAATCGTCTCGAGTAACATTAAACAATTCCGTTACATACTCTTTCCATATATTAAGCCTACTTTTTGGATCTGCCAACATTTCACCCCTTTTATCTTTTAAAATTGTTGTTTGCTGCTTAGATTCATCATCGTCATACTTTTTTTTGAGCTTCTTCAATATCTGCACACGTTTCTGTTATCCATTTTGCTTGCCTGTCATATTTTTCGAATTTCGTATATATGGCTTGATACTTAAGTTGGACTCTATTTTTACAAGCTTGTTGACGATACATCTGTTTTAGTATTTCATCTGTCATACGGTTTTTTACAGCTTTTCGATATTCATTTTTTTTAATTACAAGAAGAGCACTTTTAATAGCAAACCCATTTTTCCTGAGGATCACTATTCGTACTATTTTGTTTTTTATTTTTGTCATAATTTTATTGATATACTTTGAGGTTTCTATTTCTATTTTGCAATTATCTTCTTCTAATTTTTTGTACATCAATACGTTTTTCTGGAATTGTTGAATATATTCTTTCTAGTTTTACTTTCATATTAAATACTGGGTTACGATACGAGTTGCAGTCTGCGCCTGGATAGGAAAGTTAACAGCCCAAGCTTAATTTCCAGCCAAGAAAAATGTACAATTAAGTATGAAAAGTGAATGAAATCTGACCCAACCGTGAAAACTGGTTTAAAAATTTGGAAATTACGTGTATGTATTTAAGTTGCTATTTATATTCGAAACTCTGTTAAATATTACATTCTTCTAAAATAATTAAAGAACTTTTCAAGATATACCATAATTTTAAATTTTTCATGACTGAAAATTAAGCCTGGATGTTAGCTTTCCAATCTGGGACAACAAACCAGAAAGTTATTTACAAATTACTAGATGATTTAAGGTTTAAATAACTTCAAATATACTTGGTTAAAGTTTTTCGTACTTATATAGAATCACCATGTATAAAGAATATTTATGGAAACATAATTTTAGTGTTGTTGATTGGTGATGATTTTTCTCTGCAACTAAACAAATTGTTGTTTTTCCATGTAATGTATGTGTATTTTTACCAGATAATTGTCATTTAATCCTTTTGTACTGAACACCTATTACAAATGTAAATTGTAACATGTAAATAAGTGTTTTATGTAACGGATGCGTAAAGGTCTATTTCGTTGTTGCGGCCCCTAAGTACTAAAAGCCGAAGCAGTTGGAAGGGATGCGGAAATACTATTCAGACTTACTAAATTTTCGGATTGCGTCCTTTGCTATATCTAACAATTTTCTTAACAAAATTTAAAATAAACTGCGTAAAAAACTAATAATAAAATTCACTTGTCTAGTAAGCAACGAAGCATCTTCTGATAAGTACATCCTATATCTTTAGTCCCTCTTCAACCTATATCGATCCATTGCTGGACGAAGCTCTCTCCCAATTGTTTCCATTTTTGTGTGTCTTGTGTTTTTCTCTTCCAGTCTTTCCAAGCTGTTCTGGAAATATCATCGGACTATCGTCTTAGGTGTACCTACACTTCTTTTTCCTGTGCGTGGTCTCCAATCCATTATCTTCCTAATACATCTTTCATTCTGGCATCGCGAAATGTGTTTCGTCCATGTCCATTTCAGTCTTGCAATTTTGGAAGCAACGTCAGTGACTTGTAGAATTTCTAATCCACTGATTGGTCATTCTGTCACGCAGTGTTGTATTCACCATAGCTATTTCCATAGCTTACTACTAATTTCTTCATTAGTCCCTTTGTTAGGAACCACCTTTCGGAAGCATAGTTTATAACTGGTAACATACATTCTTCATATACTTTAGTTTTAAGACATTGAGGTAGTTCTGACTTAAGGACGTTTTGTAACTTCCCGAACGCAGCCCAGCCTAATTTGATCCTTCTTGCAACTTCCTTCGCTTGAACTTCTTTGCTTATTGACATTACTTGTCCTAAATATATGTACTCTGGGACCTTGTTAATATCTATGTCCTTTATTTTTATGTTTGGTGTAATATCAAAATTTGCCTTCACTTTAGTTTTGTCTAGGTTTGTCCGTAGTTCAACTAGTTGTGAAGCATTGTATGATTGACTTATCATATCCTGCATGTCTTGCTGATTTTCTAAAAATAGCACTATATCATCGGCATATAGTAGGCGTGATAGATATTCGCCATTTATATTTATGACTTTAGTATCCCACATTAACGTTTTGAAAAGGTTTTCTACAGCACTTGTAACTAAATTAGATGAAAGTACTTATTCCTCCGCTTATGTTTATTTGTTTCGTTGTTTCATGCAGTTGTATAGTGAATGTTGCTTTGTCATACAGATCCTTTATTGACTGTATCTGCTTTCAATTCTGTTTCTTTGTAATCCATCCGTAACTGCCCATATCTCAATACTATCGAATGCTTTTTCGTAGTGTATGAATGTCATTATCAAAGGTTTGTTGTATTCATTGGCTTCCTGCGCAAATTCTGTTATGGTCTGTAAGTGGTCTACCATACTGTACTTTCTCCTAAAACCCGCTTGTACAAGGGGTTGGAATTGATTTAATTTATCACTAATTTGATTTGTTTTACTATCATAAATACCTTATACACATGGACAGTAGCTTATCTATACTATATATCCGAAAAAAGAAACGCTTCATTGTCAACAGAAATGATTTCTTCTCTAGCAAGTTATTACATATTTGTATGTATCTGTAATATTCTAAGGAACAAACTGTATTTAGATGTTTGTGTGTCCCCGAATGTCTTCTTTGCTTTTCCATTACAACAGAACGTCCTGCATATACCATATACTACTATGTTTTTATATTTGGCCGAAATTATTATTAAATGTTTCTAAATATAAGAAGGTCACTCACATTTTTTTAAATTTTATATTAAATCAAGTATAGCCCTAACCTGACGTAAGTTGTTATGTAAGAGCAGAAAAGTATCTAGTCGTATTTACGTTAACTGTTACTTGTTACAATTAAATGAAGTATTTAAACCACACACGCAATTAATAGTTTACTCTACACGCACATCGTTAAGGATTGAAACAAAGAAAATGCAGCATATATCATCTATACAGAAAAACGTTATATTTCAACTTTTCTAGAATATGTTGATAATTTCATGTCTTACACAATGTAAATTCGTCGGCGGGGAAGTCACTCTTTAAAATGTAAATTTACCAAGCCATTCCAAAAGCAAAGCATGCAAATTGTAGTAACAGTGAAAATACTGTACGATTATGCGATAATATGAGACGTATTATACCCGCAGAATTAATTTCATTTATTGTGGATTTGTTGAACTTTCTGCATTAAACCATAAAATAAACTGCGTGGAAAGATCGTCCACATTTAATGCCAGTGACATTTATTTTACGTTTATAGCTTTACAGTACATGCAGAGCTAGCTCGTCGCATTAAAATACCAAACTTTCCAGGAAGTAATATTCAATATTAATATAATATCCTGTTCTGTTGGATGTAATATTATGTAGGATTAAGAAAATTAATCCATTTCGCTGATTCTCTGAAGATGACAACTAAGCTGTCAAAACTGAAGCGTATCCAATTTGTTGGATTTATTGCGGATAGGGTTTCCGAGGCTTTGTGTATAATTAATCTACAATATTAAGTTTCGCCGATTCTAGATTTCTGTTGATGAACCGTAATAGAGTTAAAATTACGCTTTATATTTTAACGCCTTGAGACGAGGGTTTGTACAGAAAATGCAAGGCACGTTCCATCAAAAATGTCTAAACCATAAAAACCTAAGCTTCGCGCAAATAAAATTAAAATTTTCACGCTAAGAGTTAATTTTTTCTGCAGCCGTGTCTTGCAATAAAAACTATAAAACAAAATTAACTAAGAGAAGAGAGTAAGGTTATCAAAGAGCGGCAGCATGTAGAGATGGTATCAGCTTGATGAAGGAAACAGGAAGGATACGTAACGACTAAGGAAGGATCTACTAAAGAGTGAAAAAGGACTTGGTGGGCGCTGTCACATTGAGTCATTATCCCGGGGCATTCTGCAAGTTGCTCGTTAAGCGAAGCATCGTTAAGAGATTATTGATAACTAGATTTAACTGAAAACGTTCTTATGGCTATAGTAACGACTTTTACCAATCTGATACCTACGCGAAGCCGCTTTTCGTAAAAAATACCCAAGTCTAATTAAAATCTAATTTAAAATTTGTGTCCTCTAAATTTTAAGTAATTAATCTAAATCTCCGAAAAATAAAAATAAAAGCAAAACCCCAAAACTGTAAGTAATTTGCAAGTCATAGTAAGCTGAGTTTCGCTAACGAAGCAATGTTGGAATTTTTGAGCAGCCAAATGAGTTTGTTCGAAGGCAAAAATATAACTCAAATATCTACTAAATGGAATGGAAACACTGTATTACCTTTGCTTGTTATGTTACTCAATACTCTTACAAATATTCTCTAAAATTTAATTGCTTGTTAAAACTTTGTGATATTTAATATAAATGTAAATATCTTGTGAATCTACTGTGCTACAAGAAAACGTTAGCACTATACTTCGTTTAATTTCTATTTGCTACTGAATTTTTGGCGAGAACTCATTAGTTTCAAACAATGTATTAGATAGTAACGCTGAGATATCTATACAGCTGAAAAGTTTGATCGTTATTGTTATTTATTGGTACGAAAAATAAAAATTCAGTACAACAATTTCCCTGGACCAAATAATCTCCAGTACCACTGATGAGTACACAAACCTCCTTGTAAATTCGGGGCACACAGTCCCTTTAGCTATACACAGTACAATTATTAAACTTACTACTTAAATAATGAAGTAGAAAACACTTCTTTTACTATATGGTAAGGGTACCCGGCCCTTTAAGTACACAAGGTAACATTACTGAGCAGGCATGTTTAAAATGAAGTAAAAACACACATTCCTCGTAATAAATAATGGGTACACAGATCTCGCAGTAAATTAGGTTATTTAGCTATATACAGCATCGTTATCAAAGACACTTCTCTCTAAATAAAGTAAAAACGCACATACTACACGATGAACTAAGGACACGCAACCTTTTAGGCAAGCACAGTACCAAATATGTACTCACTTGGTTACCAATTATTGGAAGCACACATATGTATCACGCATTAAACTGCAAGTCAAACATGTGTTTGGGTACAGGAAATATTACTGATAGTTGCAATAATAAAGTAGAAATACAACGAGCTTACAGTAAACTCGTAGCACACAGTCCTTTAGCTACACATAGTACCATAATTTATGGATAACCAGCCTGTTAGGCACACGAATTGCCATTACTAAGTTGACAGCTCTATTAAAAAGTAAAAACACACATCTCTAAATACATTAAGGGACAAAACCTCTTTAAGTTTTAATAATGCAGTGAAATTACTTATCTACGATAATAAATCAGAAGCATACAGCCCTTTATGTATACTATTTATGAGCACACAGCTCGAATAATGAAATACAGACACATAGATCTCGGGGCATACTGTCTTTAGCTACATATACACTAAACGCACTGCCCCGGCGATAACGTCGAAACGTACATTGGTCTCAATAAATCAGTGGTATACGGTTCTTCAGGCATACAGTGAGCTACTATCGAATAGGCATTTCTAACAATAAAGCAGAAACACAAGTATCTCACAGTAAATAACAATGCACTAAGACCTCTATGTAAACCTGGTACCACTAATGAATATATAGCTTTAACAATGAAGAAGAAACACACCAATCGCACAAGAAATTCAGTGTTTGCAGGCTTTAACTACACCAGTATCCTTACGAGGAATACTGTTCTAATAGTAAATACGTACGTACACACAATCTTACTAATAAAATGAGAGCTTAAAACTCAGATAATAAATGAAGAACAGACAAATATAATTGCAGTTTCTAAACACATACTGTAACTGATTAGTCTATATGAGTAGCATACTATTCTGACTTTAGTTTTTTTTTCTTTATTAACTAAGCTCTTTTCCATTTTTGACTGTGTTTGAGTAAAATGGTCAATCTTATACATTTATTTCCTCTTTGAAAGCGTCCATTCTAGAAAGTGTACATTGACACACAGACATTCTGTAGCGGCCCGTATTTGCGATTATGTTTATATTCTCACAGAGTGCTGAACTTTTGGAAATTATATTCATAATTTTAATTTTTAATCTATACTTGCATATATGTTCCATGTTAAATGTAACTGCTAATGAATTATAGTTGGCGTTTGGAAATCACACCTCATTGATCTTGGGAAGGGCCGTTCGTTCACACGTGTTTATTTTTTTTTTTTGTAAAATGTTTATCCTAATTTATGACGCAACGATCATAAAGTAAACACCAACTTATACAATGAGTGGAATTATAAGACGACTACCTATTCGGTAGTTGAATTTATATTTCCATATTTCAAACATTCCTTTTCGGCGTTTTCTTTCAGCGATTTATTTCAGCTAAATAAGTTAACAATATGACTTTGAATTAGTTGATCTCAAGTACGTAAGATATGCAATGACAGCTGTCTTTACCGCGGTCTATTACTGTGCTAAATGTTTGGTTGGGTTAGTCCATAACCTTTCGAAATTATTACTTTTTTTGTTGAATACCCTCATGGGTAACTTTCCACACATAGACGTGTTAACTTAACACTAAATTATGAGAGTTATTTATTTAATTTGGTTCTTCAAATTTTTAACAGACAATTAACTTATTTTTACGAAATTTATTAGTTCCAAAATTAACGGGGCCATAAAAGGCGTGTTGTTCCTAAAAATGGGGTGCACGTGCAGCCGATTCTCACGGTCGCGCAATCCTTTTGGCCTATAAAAGCAGAAGTAAGTTGTTATGGAAAACAATTCTTAATCTAAACGTCAAGAAGCACAGTACCTTTACAGGTTTCCTTAACCCTTCACCTGCCATCGCTTCGAGGTATTTCAGCAGCTTACGGCTTCCCTTGACGATTTCGCTTTAAGGTATCTCAGCTGCAGCGTCAAGTTTCCTTAACCCTTCACCAGCTATCGCTTTGAGGTATCTCAGTAGCTTACGGCTTCCCTTGACGATTGCGCTTTGAGGTATCTCAGCGGCAGTGTCAAGTTCCCTTAACCTTTCACCTGCCAGCGCTTTGAGGTATTTCAGCTGCAGCGTCAAGTTTCCTTAACCCTTCACCTGCTAGCGCTTTGAGGTATCTCAGCAGCTTACGGCTTCCCTTGACGATTGTGCTTTGAGGTATCTCAGCTGCCGCGTCACGTTTCCTTAACCCTCCACCTGCCAGCGCGTTGACCTAGCTCAGCAGCTTACGGCTTCCTTTGACGATTGCGCTTTGACATATCTGAGCTGCGACATCAAGGTCCATTAACCGTTCACCTGCCCATCGCTTTAAGGTATCTCAGCAGCTCACGGGTCTCCTTTGATGATTGCACTTTGAGGTATCTCAGCTGTAACTTGAAATTCCTAAATCATTCACCTGGCACCTTCAGAAAACTACCTTGCACACAGGCCTATAACTTCATCTTTATTCTTTTGTGTTACTGAGCAAATCGTTTAAATTTCCAAAGCAAATTGTTTTACTTGAGATCGCATTGCGCTACCCCGGCTAAGGCTTCCTGCAGTTTCCTAGCCTGAACAGGTGAATACCGGGGGTAGTTTATTTGCACGGTCTGCAGTTGATAATTACCTTAATAAACGTATTTAACCTCTCTGATGTTTTATTTCCCGCACTCAGCTCAACTACTCTAGTTTCGAATTTAAGACGATCACGACGAGTGATTAAATTATTGTGTCTCAGACTTTTTAATTCATTTTACGATTTTTCGGGTCTGATTTTAAATATCAACACAACTGATGTTACTCTTCATTAAGTTATTCAATAAATATGATAGCAGTTAGTATGTAGCCATTGCGACAAGTAACACAAATAAATGTATAATTTAAATGTAAATTGACACATACGCTACCATAAAATGGAAGTTGAGCACGGTCAAGTACAGCCTTGCCTTCTCCACAACGTTAAACGAAGTTAGTGTTTGACGGAGTTTACGTTATTTGAAGCACTCGTCCCTAACAAAGTAATTTTGTTGGTAAAAACATTTTAATTGGTTCTAAATTCATAAAACCCAGTTGCGGCCTGGGCTCCTTTGTTAGCATTTGTATCAATGTGGACAATACGCTGACAATTTTATGGTTCAAATAATTTGCCTAGCACAAACATTGGTAAATTAGAAGTCCTTGACTCGCTTTTATTATTACATTAAATTCAGAATAGGAATTTACGAATCTTATTTACCTCGCAACAATTTCATTTTTTTCTCTCTTTGGCGCATTGTGCTCAAATAAAGTTAATTAAAGGTAGGGTAGAAACAGGATTTCGAATTCTTTTGAACCCAAGTATAATATTTTAAATGTACAACTAATATAGGATGGCGTACTGAAAACGAAACAGGCGGGTTTTGTGACACAACCTTCAATTCTTCGAAAAACGCCCGAACTCATTTCCAAGGGGGCCATGTAATACGGCTATATCCGTTCACTTATCTTCAACCCCAAAATTGGGGTGAGATTCACTTTAAAAATTGTAAACGGCAAGTAGTTACGCCATTGGAAAGCTCGATTAATTTGCTTTACAGTATGTTCTTATTATTCGGATTTCGAGCATTTGTTGTCGCGCTAAGGCAGTCCAAAGTATCATGGTATCAAATGTTGTGGAGCTTTTATCAAATGATTAGACGGCATTGTTGACCATACGTTGGGGTAAACTTTTGAATGGTGTTTTACATCAGCGTTACGCCGTGTTTCGTAGTAGTCTATGTTCTTTGAGAATTTAAAATTCATTCGATTTCAAAAAGAGTTGTAATCATTGCGCTTTTCTTAGGAAACAATGAATGTGCCAGTGGAACCACCGAATAAATTGTCATAGATGATAAATGGTCCACATTGGGACTGACATTATTATATAAATTTTTGAAAATTGACACTGACAGATTATTTCTTTGACAATTAATTTAATAACTCAGAATTTTGAAAATGTATAAAATCAAAGTTTATAATATTTTGTACAACCTGCCAAAAACAAACCGCTAGCTATTAATTCAGCCGAAGAGCTATGAGACAAATCTTTTTGGAGTCGGTTCACTTTGAATAGTTTCTTAATAATTTGTATACAAACAAACAATATGTGTAATTACAAGCTCACACAAGGATTATCACACTGGTACAAACTCAATCGCCCTGCTTCAGCTGACCCATATATCTCGTTGCAAATGTTACAGATGTTTAGGCAAACTTACATGCCGCGTCTCCATACTCCATTCTATTTATTATTCAATCAGACAAGTGAAGTTGTGACTTGCCTTGCTCCCCAAGTCGTGCCGCTGTTCAGCTCTCCTCGCCAATCTTAAAACTGGATGCACCAAACAAGTTCTTTTTCATTTTGATTTTCAAAACGGTTTACTTGTTATGTAGTTTCTCTAATATTACAATTCTTCTAAAATGTTTTAAATTGAAAAAATATTTTTCTTCCAGATTTTCAAAAATTCTACTTTTTCAATTATTTTTTATACAATCATAATCAATAACAAAAACAACAGCCAAATTACCAAGGAAAAATGTAACACCGGGATACTTGTTTTCAAAATAAATAAATAGTAATTTTGTCAAATATAAAAACATTATTATATTTATATAATTTTTTATAAGCACGACAAAAAACCAAATATGAACCAAGTCAATCGAATAACCAGTTCACAAGTAACGAAACACTTGACTAAAAACACTTCAACCCCGCATGTCCCAACACAAATTCATACACTATTTCTGTTCGCTTAAATACTCCCACCATAGTACTCCAAATATCCATCAATATATTAACTTCCTGCATCCCATCCGAATCCTTGTCATTTTATTAAATGTTACCTTTTAATAGGCTCAAGCTTGGCTTGCAATCGGCTTAAATTCATCACCAGCACAATAATACCTGTGTGATCCGGCAAGACTCATATTGATTAACCAAAAAATTACCGAATCTCAAATTGTTGGTATTACGTAAGCAACCCTTCGACTAAACTAAAAGAACTGCAATCTTAGATTCCATCACAATATATAATATGAACCTGAATGCTGAAAATCAGATAAAAAATTAAGTAGTAGTTCTGGGGCACGTTGTTTTCGATCCTACGTTGAGTACAAGGCAAATGGCTGATGTATTGGGTATTAATCGAATCAGTATTTAACGAGTTATGTTTTATCCTTACCAAATTAATTTGCTACAAGAACTCAATGAAAGCGACTTTGACCGCCGCTTGCTATTTTGTGAGACTGTAAATGTACGGGCAATAAATAATTCAAATTTTTGTTTTAATGTCTAATTTTCGGACGAACGCGCTTCTTGCGTAAGTGATACAGTCAATCGCCATAATTGTTGCTACAGGTCAGATTCTAATACGAGAATATTTCACGAAACAAATACTTAACACCCTAAAAAATTAAACGTTTGCGCTGGCATTTTTGGTAATTCTCTCGTAGGTTCTTCTTTCTTACCTGGTAATTCGATTGGACATATGTACATGGATATCGATTTAGAGTTATAGAGAATGAACCTCGAAAAATCATTTGATGTTCCAATAAGATGTAGCTTCACCGCATTGTGCGACAGTAATTAGATCGAAAATATCTGATTCAATAAGACTGGAAGAAGAATGAACGGAAATAGCTGTATTACATGCCTCCCTGACACATCGAACATTTTTCGAAGAACTGAGGTTTATTGTCAAGAAAAACAGCGGTTTAGTTTTAGGTGAACCACCCTCTATTTATTCTTTTAATATTAATTCTCAAGCAGCATTATAAGTATATGGAATTTACTTTGTTGAAGAAATTGAAGCTAACTTTGTTCCATGAGCGTTTCGAAATTTAATTTGGTTCTGTTTTTATTTAGAAAACTATCGGAAATTTAGAGGCCTAGTAATTGAAATATTTTTCTAATCGTGATGAAATCTCTTAATTTCACAAAATGAAAATGACAAATGTAACGGTCAGCGAAAATGTAGTAACAATAATGATGTACTCTATGGCTATGCAATTTGGGGGCCGCCCTTCGTTTCGCACGAAGAAGTTTTACAGCTCTCGGTATTGTGAATCACAGCATGCATTGTGATTTCTTTGCTATGATGCATGCCCTATTAAAAGATATGCAGTTGACGTATAGTAATAAACAACATCGTAAAGCTGGATGCCGTAAACCACACAATATGTAATTATCTGTATTGACCCAACAGCGATAATTGTTCAAATAAATGCAGAGACTAACAGATGTTAATTGGTAAGGCGGGGCCAGCCCAGAATTCACGATGCTATTGACAGCGAGTTCGTTAGCATACGGGGTAAGCAAATGTTTGAAATACAGAAGAGTGCATAGTGTAGCAGCGAGTAGTCTTGAAATGCTATACCTAAGTACCTTAAACTTACTTATTGTCGTCGTAGGTGCAGTTACACCTGCCCTTTCCAAATGTTGTTTTCAATGGGTAAATAACATGTCGAATATTATAATAAAATTAAAACTGTTGCTAATAAATTGCCAAAGAAAATTGAAGGTTAAAAACAACCAACACCTATGAAACATTTCCACTTAATTTTCTGAAACGTTGAATATAATAGATTGCTAGAATTTTTTTAGTTTTTTTTTTAACCAGGACAATGCCAAAACATTTTACCAATTGTAATTGTTTAGCATAGCGACTGGAGACGACGTTATCACATTTTAGCTAAGCTGCTCTTTTTCTAATAGAAAACATCATCAATCACCTTTATTTTGGAGTAGATAATCCAAGAAATATCATGCATTAGCTATGAAGAAACCTACAACAGATTTTCATTTCCTAGGCCAGTGTAGAATTTGTTTATGTAAAAAAAGTGACTAACGATGTTTAAAGAATCAACGGAAAATCAAGAAGTTAAACAACGTTGTGAACATGTTAATACCAATTAGCTAGGTACGCTGAAAAGGGAATGCCAAATGTTGCCTTTCACAATAAACCGGTTATTGATTATATTCACATTTTCTGTATTGATGTATAAGGTACAGATACAGTAGTTCCGCGATTAAATTACCGTCTACAGGTGTGCTCCATATTTTGCTAAATTATTTGAGGCCAATGTACAAGTTTGGAGAACCTGGAAGTATAGGAATGGAGAATTTGACGCACGGAAGTGGTCAGATGAGATCTCCGGAGTAATAGTTTCAGAAAATCAACTGACATTCAAGCAAACGAAAGGCAAAAAATCATAGGAAGAGGACAGTTTAATACATGCAAGGGTATTCTGTAAACAATTACACATTTTATGACAAAGTAGATGTGCCTAAAGACTGGTACAATCTATAGGTTTAATGCATTAGAAAAGCGGTATCACAGTTATAATATACTCAGTGACAGAAATCGTAACCCCAAGAAGGGGTGGGAAATTTTACTTGGCAGAAACGTTTAACTACTAAAAGGTAGCCATTGATTAAAATTTTAAAGTAAAATAACCAAATATAAAAATAATTTTTATTAATAATGGGTTCGTTCCCCCCTATTGGTTACACACTCTCCCACTCTTCGTGGCATAGATTCTAGCAGATGGTCGATTTCCTTTTGAGGTATTGTGGCCCAAGCAACCTGTAATTCGTGCTGTAGCAGCGTCTGCGGAGGATGCAGCAAGTTCCTCAGTCTTCTCCCCATAATGTCGATGGGCGAAAGATCGGGAGATTGGGGTGGCCATGGCAAGAGATTGACATTATCCTCTGCAAATCGGTCCATAGAACTTCTTGCAATACGGGGACGGGCATTATCCTGCCGGATAAGTGCGTCTTCCAACTGCTGAAGAAATGGCAGAATATGGGGTTCTACCACCTCATCCACATATCGCTGGGCGTTCATATTGCCTCGGATGAATAACAAACGGGACCTACTCCCATAAGTAATAGCACCCAATACCATAATCCCCACAGTTTGGTGCACATGCCTCGCAACAGAAAATTTAACATTGCGACGTTCCCCACGTGTTCGCTTACCCTCATATGGCCTTCATGAATCCCCAAACAGAATCGGGATTCATTACTGACCACCATCCTATGCCACTATAGGTTCCAGTGCAGTCGCAACCTACACCACTCCAAACGTTGCTGTCGGTATTGAGCCGTTAGTGGTAACACAAGATGTGGCCGATAGGATTGCAAGCCGAAAGCTCTGATTCTGCGGTAAACCGTACGAAGGGTTACAGCACGACCTTCGTTAGCTAACTATTGATCTGCAATTGATCTGATACTGGAGAATCAGTCTCTTGTTGCCATAAGTCGAAGATGACGGTCCTGCATCTCATTTGTTCTTCTTCGCCCCCTGGTTCCTCTTCTGCGACGTTCCTGACCTTCCCTAGTCCATGCCTGATAGCAACGCGTGATGGAGGATTGGTTCCGGTTAAGGCGATTTACATTTTCTCTGAACGAAAAACCACCTTCGCACGCAGATCAACAATACGACCTCCGTCGAATTCGCTTAAATGGGGGGCAATTTCCATTTTGGCGTACTCTAGGCATGATCACACCCTCAAAACAAACGATCGAAGGCGAAAGAATAAAGAACTGAACAAAATCTCGCAAAACATACACCTGATAAAATTGTTAGAAAAAACTGAAAGAACTGTCAGATAAGCCATTATCACTTGATTCATATGAACGATATTTTAATCATTGCTACCTTTTAGTAGTTAAATGTTTGTGCCAAGTTTGGTTAGTTAGAATTGTATAGAGAATAAATCACGCTAATAAATCACCAACATCGTTTAAGTTTCCTAACTTGCCGAAGAAAAATGTAGTAGTTAGGAATAGCTACTGGTTTGTACTTGAGGTTGAAGTTGCTGCATTCTCAAATTAGCTATTTATTAATAATAAATGAAAATACTTTAAAAGGTGTTTAAAAAGACACTACGTGAAAGGTAATACAAATTTTTCGAATCTTACAATATTGCAAAGAAATGAACATGGACATGTTGGCTCATTTCCAGAGATCTCAGTTAAAAATGTAGAGTAGTGCTCGTTATATTATTTATTTAGTAGCAAAATTAGAAGCTACTGTTGAATTAATAACGTGGTGCCATCATCTACTATCTTCATGTTTACGATTCCTTCTGTAAGACAAGTTCATATCATTATTATTTCTCTTCGATTACACTCATATTCAGTAATAGGTATAACCAATAGTGGTTGGTGAGTTTTCAATCGAAATAAGATTTTCCGAAGACTTTCTGTGTGTATGTAATGTATGTTATAACAGGCACTTCATTTAATAATTTTTAAAATTGCTGTGCATTGCATTCTAAAACACAATTTACAGTGCATTATTAATATTATTTTACTTTTGCTTTACTTTCTTGATTAGCGGAGGAGAATTAGTAGAAATCAAAAAAGTGTTGGCAAACCGTCGAATACTGGTTAGTTAGACTCCTAGAATTACAAAGGAGGCGTATAAAAATATTTTGCTGCAACCCGCCATACACATTTCATCAACTCGGTTGGGTGGGTTCTTAAAGCCAAAGAGCTTCTCCGGAAGGTTTGTCGTTCACATTTGACTTTAAATTGTGTTCTGTGTTTCTACCTTAGAGCTGAGGAAAAGCAAGACAAGAGACGGGTGCGCAACATTAGGAAGCGGTGGCTGTTAACGTAACGTTGAATAAAGAAATGGTGTAGGAAACCCTGTACAACATACATTTCAACATACAGGAAATTTTTAAAAGAAACGCGTCAATTTCGCCTATTGTGTAGGCAACCAACTATACAGACAACTCAAGCATGCTGTGACTACAGCAATCAAATTAATTCAATGCTAAAAAAAAAATTAATCTTTATTTAGTGTACAATTGTTAGAAAATTTAAATCAAGGGGATGCGTAATAAATTCCCATAAAGTAAATACTGAAAATAATCACGTTTTAACCGAAGAAATGAAATGAAATATTTTATGCTACGTTGAATAATAATAATTAAAAAAAGTTTGCGATCGCCGGGAATTGAACTCGGATCAACTGCTTGGAAGGCAGCTATGCTGACTATTACACCACTTTGCCGCTGATGTATGTGTTTTGTACAAAAGAAATATAATGTGCACGGACCTTACGGAAACATCATCCTGTTAATTTTTGCATTTAACTAAAAAGTCATCATCTGTGTTCTATATACAGGATGAAATACTTATTTAATATAAACACTGCATCAACATAACCTTCATACTCAAATAATTAATAGCTATAGTGACGTTTGTTTTTGATTTTTAGTTGTCGGTATAGTTGGTTGCATACACAATAGGCGAAATTGACGCGTTTCTTTTAAAAGTATACATAGGCTATGTATACTAAGAAGAAAAATTCCCTGTATTTCATTATACCCGGTAAAATCGTGCGTATAAATATGGTCGATCACTTGACTATAGGCTACTACGGTATTCATTGTATATCTTCCTCTGTTCTAAAGGGTTACTGCACTGTCTAATGTATCGCCAAGGCTTTCTACAATCTCCATAAATGAAGGAAAAAATATTCTGAAATTTATATGAAGTGTAACTGCTTATACATATGAAGTTCTTATAGATATATTTATTTTGTCAAATATTGTTGAGTTTAGCATTTGCTTAGCCATTAGGCACATATTTGTCCAGATATATTTATGATTATAAATATTTGTGCATTTAATATTACAGTGACGGCTCAGGGGTAATGAAGATAGGCTTTTGATGTAATAGACCAAACAGTGTGTGACAACTGGACGACATACAACTGCAGCGGTTTAGTGGACGACAGCCAAGTGGGCGACGGTTAACTGTGCGACCGTCATCTGTGCGACATGGATTATTAATAAAAAATAATAATACATTTTTTTAAGAACGTTAACCTAACCTTACCCAACCTAAGCAACTCTTTCTTAAATGACAATGCACACTTTGATATTTCAATGAGCACGAAATACTTTGACTTTTATTACATAAACAATTAATACTATTTCTTTTTTATTATGTTTTTTTCCAATTTTTTTGTCAATGTGACAGTTACAACTTGCAAAAACAACTGTAGAGGTATGTATTCAAACTTTTTTTTTCTCACACATTCATACTACCGTCCCCCCCCCCCCGGAACCGCTTTCGCATTACTTCAGAGGGGTGCGGGCATCCCTTACATACTAAACATTCATGCAACATGCACCCTAAATTTAACTGAGCAAATGCGGTCGCCCCAGTCGGGATTCGATCGCCCCAACGGAGCAACTGCATTTACTGTGACCTCGAGTGGCCAATGCGTTCTCGCACTCGACCACCGCGGTCCCTATGTATTCAAAATATATGATCTTAATCGTACATTAATATTTTTTATTGGGACTATTGTTTTTTAACACTTCGTATATTTAAAGAGAAATACGAAGCAAATTGTACATGCAACATGTAAACTAATTTAAATACTTGTACCACAAAAATTCAAATAGCATATGACGTTACGACGAAGCTAATAAAACAATTTTGAGGAAAGTTATAAATTACACTAGGGAAAATATAGAGTATTTGCGTGGTATTGCATTGAACTATAGCCTAAATAAGTAAATTTAAAATAAAAAATAATATCAATAAATGAACTAAACATTATACTGTTTTCTGTACTTTGTCGCCCAGATGCACGGCTCCCACTTGGCTATGTCCCAGTTGACCATCGCGTAGTTGTCCGTCGCCCGTGGCCTAGCTGACCGTGCCCGTACACCAAAAGTTTTCCGGTTTGAGTCATACCTGGCACCAGACATTTTTCGATTCCCTGTGTGGTTAACAGTGGGTCCTGGTCTCGATTTGTAATTGAGAATCAAACTAATGGCACCCTTCATGTTATAGCTGCACTATATAAGGAACAAGGCTGCACACACACCCACATGTAACTATACACCAGACAGATAAAATACGGTAACCCGCTGGGTTGGGCCCTCTTGTGCATAGCAGAAAATATCGTAGCTTTGCTTCACACTACTTCTAATTAAATCGATGGGTCTAAAAGGTCTGAAAAGCTTTAGTAAAAACTATGTTTCTGCATAAACATTTACCATAGTTATTGGTTTTAGGATTCTTCTTAAGCAATTAAGTCAGGGTAATATAAATTAAAACATTTTAACGTTACAAGTTACAAGTTCAGTATTAGAGTACATTGAACCATCTTTTAATATTAATCTAGCAGACACAATTCACGTTACCATAGTAAAAATAATACATTTATTAAAAATAAATTTATTGTACGCCAGAGCAATACTGTAGTTAATAAGCCTCAAGGGCCAGAATAATCTAAAATCCGCCCACGAATGTAGACATACCACTAACAAAATTGCTGTAAAAGGAATAGCGCACGAAACATAAATATGAAAGATGAAACAATTTAGTAGTAGGTACTAGGCTTGTTCAACTGAAATCCATCTTTGATCAACTTAGCCTTGAAAACAAATGCAATAATTCAAATGACGTTTGTTAATGTTAGTAGTGTTTGTAAGCAACACATTAATAAGTTTCTGACGTTTGAAATTGATTCTGATTTTAAAAATTCGATTTTGAAGTGGCGTTTCTTGTTGAAAAACCGTCAGATTTTGATCAGCTTGCGGTCCTACAATTTTTATGCGCTGAGAGTGTGCAGCCATTGTAGATTTATACGCGAATGCAAGCAGTATATTATGGAAATGCATGTACTGCCTACCCAACTGTGAAGCAATGGAGACGAAAATCTAAGAATGGAAAAGAGGGGACTATCGATGAGCCGCGACCAGGCACACGGTGTACTGCATTAACAGAAAACAATTTGGCATAAAAGGAAGGCCTTATTAGAGAAAACCGTCCAATTTAAATGAGCGAAATTTCAGAAATTGTTGGTGCAAATGTAGGATCTGTCCGTCGTATTGTTCGTAATCTGGGTTACAGCAGTTGTTCGTAATGGATTCCTGGTCTCTTGTGTAATGAACAAAAATGCTTGCGAATGGGCTTATCTCTGCAAACACCTCACAGACTATAGGCAAAATGGTGAAGACTTTCCTCTGTCAATAGTTGCTGGTGACGAAACTTGGTGCCACTACTATGAGCCATCCAGTAAATTGTCGTCGATGCAGTACATTCAAGTTCACCACCACCGAAGAAGTGTAAAGCACAACCTTTTGCAGGCATGTTAAAATTTTTCTTCGACTGCGAAGGACCCTTGTTGATAGAGTTTAAGGAACGTGGAGTAAATGTTAATGCAAATGTGTACAATGAAACTTTGAACAAGTTTCATCAAGCAATGAGACGGAAACGCGTGGGGTCATTTTACTGCACGACACTGCTAGGCCTCATGTTGCTAATGTGGTTGAATAAAATTTCGAAAGAAATGGAGGGTTTTAGAGCATTCGCCCTATAGCCCGGATCTATCGCCTTGCGATTTCCATATATTTGGACCGCTGAAAAAGGCGTTAAAAGGTCAGCTTTTTGAGTCTGACGCAGAAGTACAGATAGCTGTAGAAGACTTCTTCAATCAGTAGCTACAAGAATTCTATGAGCAGGGCATACGTCGGTTAGTAAAACAATGGGATAGGTGCCTGAACTGTGACTGTAATTATTTGTAATTAAATTGTTGAATAAATTTTTTATAAACCTCAAATGCAATAAATTCATAATACCTCGAGCTCTTGCTGATCAGGATAGTCAATAAATATATGGACAGACATGTAGCAAATCCCCGATAAACGAAGGTATGTCCGTTAGTTAATCGGCAGTTTCATGAAGGTAGCGTCCAGCTGAATGTATTTACATAAAGTCTTAAATGTAGGCCTTGCAGATTTTTTTACTGCATGGCGATGTTCGAGAACAAGCGCTATTTTCTTTC
Organism: Limonius californicus; assembly: GCA_014611495.1. NCBI lineage: Eukaryota > Metazoa > Arthropoda > Insecta > Coleoptera > Elateridae > Limonius > Limonius californicus. The sequence goes on from JABXWE010012090.1 coordinate 25,965, forward strand.
CAAGTTTGTGCATGTGTACTGAAGAAATTAAAGGTAACTTTAAGTTTTTGCGAAAACTGCTTGGCAGTTAAATCCATAAGAAAGTTTAATAAATCCCTGTAATATTCCGGTATTTTAGGCAGCAAATTAACGCGAACTTTGAGCAAGTAAACATATTACAAGAAGCGTACAAACAAACAAGAACATTAATCAATATTTTAGGGAATCTACTGGTTTGCGAAAGTTGTGTATCAGCAATTTTGGTTTGTATTAACAGCTGTGAAGTTAGCGCCGGAGATCCCAGTCACGTTGGGTATTTACCTGCTGTAAAACCGAATTCCGGAGTTACACTTGGATGTTTCGGGTCCGCTTCTTCCTCACTGGCGGGATAAAGCTCCCTTAAAAATTATTAATACCAAAACACGTACAAACATTAATTTACTACTTTCGGGTGGTTATTAATGGAAATGAAATATGCTGCTGAAGCGTAGGGTAACATATGATTGGAATATATCCTGGAGATCCTCTCTTACTTCTGAATTTTCGGATTTTAATAGGATGAGCGTAATATTCGCCAAAATTTCTATGAAGCGTTAAAAAGACCGTACAGCTGTTAAACATAATACTCTCCGGGAAATACAACGAATCTGAAATCAAAACATTATGCTTGGCCTCTAAAATATATAAAGACTGTAGAATTATATTAAGTCCAGGAAGAACTTTAATCATTTTGTATTATAATTTATAAACATCTAAGCAAATATGCAAAGCCATCAATGAATACACTTACTGTTAAAGCACAGACTCTCTGTAAATGCATATTGTAAAATACTGATGTGCCTTGGTTTGTATCCGAATCTCATGAAATGCAATTAAATCACACTGATTTCATTTTGCATATATTGCATATTTCGGCATCTTGGAGCACACATTCATATTAATTGCATATTTGAGCATATTCAAGCAATTTTCATAATTGTTTGTCTCTTCGTGGAAAAGCAATTAGTAGAAGAAATTGTCCTTGAAGGATTAATAACTACCTACTGCTTGAAAGGACAGGAAATTCCAGCTTAAAATCTGATGCCTAACAGACTGAGAATTTAGAAAATCTTTCGAAAAAATACAAAAATGCAGGTTCTGCATTTCAAAATAACTAATTGCTGCGTGACTAAGTATAAGTACTTTTTGGTATAATTTCATTTCTACTGTAGAGTGAACCAGTGGCAGAAAATCTTGGATACCATCCTGAAAAGCAGTAGTTCTCCGTGTGAGTTTTCTTTGTCAAATTTTTAAAGTGAAGCTGCTGTTCTTGTTGTAGATGTCAAAAAATAACGGTCTAGTTTCGTTGTGAATCAAACAATACCCGGAACTTACCTTGTCTGAAAACAAAGCGTTTTGTAAAGCCTGCAGTAAAATGATTAGCAGTTCTTGTCTTTTATTAAATTCAGCATGTAAGTACAATCTACATTACGGGTCATCATCGCAGACACTTTTAATGATTTTAGATCGCATGCGACAAGAACTTCCAAATTTGTTAACATGTGAACACTCAATGCACAAAGGTTAAAAATCAGAAAGAAGTCACAAACTGGAAATGCACTACATGAATCGTTTGCCAATACTTCCAAAAATAACCAAAAGGAAGAATATACTTAGAATTTGTGCAATGCGTTAATTAGCGCGAATATATATTACGTGATAGAATACGAAGTAACTATTTATTTTACTGTAGATGATCAACCAATGCTTCTAGACATTATACAGCTAAATTACTTAATGGTGTTTCAAATTGCGACAAACCTTGCAAATCTTATCTAATTCACTCTAGATAACTTCATGAAACCAATAACGTAACAATATCTAAATTTGCGAGTGAGGGTCTAACAAAATTCTTTATGCAGAAGCTGTTCCTGCTGAAAAGGTAATATTAACGCTTTCTGATGGTGGCAGTGTACATAATCAAATCAAGGCAGTTATAAATAGGATCCGAATTTATATGCGCTAAAAACTTCTTATATATGTATATTTTTTATTACATGGTTCAAAGATCTCTCGATCCCCATTATGTCCATTTATCTCGGATAGTTTTTGATTTATTTCAATTTCTTTGAAAAAAATGGCTACTGCAGTAGTTCACGAAAAAATTGTATCTCAAAAACTGCTTATAGTCGAAGAACCAAATTTGTGAATTAGTTAGGTGGAACCCCAAGCCAACTTCTGATGTGCCATTGGTGGTCCCATTTTGCACCATATGGGCGCAGGCGATTTTCAAATGTTGCATTCAATAATTGTCAAAAACCTTTTCAAATGGCACATACACTTGAGAGCAAAAGTATTCGGCCACCCATTGTTTTCAATTAAAAGTGATTTTTAATATTAAACAGCATCTTGTACAATACTAACTAATCACTCATATTAAAGAAAAAATACTGCTTAATTAATTTTATTAAAACGAAATTGTCACCATCTATCAAGAGATCATCAGCTTTCTTTTATCAGTAGTGCCGTATGTGGGACGATTTGCAGCTTCAAACAATGTATTGTTTCAAGAGTACTATGAAACAGTTGAATGCGTGGCACTTGCAATTTGTTTGCATAATATCTTTCAAGTTTGCTTCCAACATCATTAAAATTAGTGAAAGTATGAATACACCTCCTGAAATTGCAGCTCAAGCTGTTGCTCTGCTTCAAGCTGGTAACAGTCAGCGATCTGTAGCTCGGCAACTGAACATGAAACGTTCTACTATTCAGAATGTTTTTAGAAGGTTTTTAGAAACTGGTCGGTACGTGGCCAGAGCGAAAACAGGCAGACCAAGAGCAACTTCAGTACGGGATGATCGCTTTATTAGAACGACCTCCTTGCGGAATCGCATGATAAATGCTGTCCAGCTTAAACAAGAACTGCGAGACGTCAGAGGAGTAACAGTAAGTCGCTGGATTGTTAGAAGAAGACTTCTTGAAAATAGGCAAAGGTGCCGGAAACCTGCAACGTGTC
>JABXWE010012092.1:0-15708 GCA_014611495.1 Limonius californicus
GTTTTCACCTATCGACGTTTCATAAAAATCGAGCTCTAGACTCATTTGTCAGTTTTTCTCTACCTGGTCTGGAAATAGCGAAAACTGCCAAAATCAAGCAATTTGGGACACCCTGTACATACATTTAATTTGCATTTAATAAATTATTTTTCCAAGCACTCGTACTTGAATCCTAGGCAACTCAAGAGCTCGCCCAGGTTATACATTTTTGAGCGTTCTCGTCCCCTATAAGCAACCGGGGCGAAACGATACACTATTACACACTTAGGTAATGTATAACTTCTGTACACCGCTGTAGATAACTATTAACCAGAAATAAGGTACATACGGCAAAATTGCATATATTTTTTCGTTAAACTCATTATACTATTGTCTAAAATGGTATTCATGTAGTTTCATTGCCACAGAGAACACATAACATGGTAGTTTTTGGTCGGTACCGTATGTAAGAACACAATACATGCCAACGAGTAGAATAACAAGTTGGACTTACCCCAATAAATGTAGATCGAGTGCGCATTGATTTAAGTGTGTTCTTCTGTAAATGAAACTACTCTATCGCCTGTAGATGTGCAGTACCTCATGTCAAATGAAACCTATAACTAAATCCCTAAAACTCCTTGCTTTCCCCTAGTATGAGTATTACTCAGGAATGATTTCGTTAAGTAGAATTGAATTTAAAATTTCACATATCAAAATATTATTTTCGAAATATTGTCTGTCTGGAGCTATGTATGATATTTTAAATGCGAGATGTGGTAAAAATTGTCAATCTTCTGATATAGCAGAAACGAAAGCTCACCGCATTTCTTTGGGGAAATCGGCTTTGAATTGAAAATTACAAGTGCAGCAAATTTTAAAGCGTCTCCGCTTAGAGCTACTTTGTTTATGCCCATTTTATCAAATAACACCCACACACACACACCTTTCCATCTGCATCGAGGCTATGTATATTTTCTCTTGTCTGTACGTGTTTGTTGAGCATCTCAAACTGCCCTATCGGTTGCATAGCGGAGCACTGCGGTCGCCAGTAGTATTCGTAGTCCAGCACAATCCGGGCTGGTCACTACTTGGATAGGTTGACCAATATATGTATAGTGGAATATGCAACCGGTCGTGCTTCGAGGGTACGTTGTAATAGGCACATCTTTGACAATCGTAAACCAACTAGTAGAACTTCTCTCCTGCGCGGCATACGTGCAAAGAGCGCTCATTGAACCTACTCCATTGTAGGTAACTAACAGGCCATTGACCTATAATCAGAAGAAGAAGAAGAAGAAGAAACTGCCCTATCACCTATCGGCTTTTATTATTTATTTATTTAAAAAGTTAATCAACGGGAATTTTTTTACATTAAATTGAAAAGCAGTGGCTAGGAACTTACGATTTTACTTCTTATCTGGTAGAAACCCCACTTTCAGATCCCCCCAGAAAAATATCACCGACCTCGGCCGGATTCAAACTCGCGTCCTTTGGATTTATAGGCAAGTACGCTAGCTACTAGACCACCAAGGCCAGCGAATCGTATTGAAAACAGAACGGAAATTTTCCTAATAGAACTTCAAAAAAAAATGTCTGCGTTCTTGTGCCCTGAAACGCTGCATGGTGAATCTGCCTCGTCTGTAGATGATAGATATTAAATGAACCAATTTTTGGTTAGACGGTTAGAAAAAAATTCAAATTTCCAAGTTGTAAACAGGGTACCTTTTACATATTTGGACGTGATACACGTCATTTTCAGATGCAACAGAAGTAAACAAGTTTACTGGTATTGCTAGTGCGCTTGCGAATGAACAAATTTGTTTATGCGTTTGGCATTTGATAAAAAATCCAAAGCTGAAGGATTGAGGATTATTGTTATGTTACATTTTTCTTTTATAGAATGCCAAGACTGTGTTACCAATTTTTTCCCATTCCACCTAGCTTATCACGCCTCCGCACATTGCATGCTATTCACAGGTCTAATATGGCCTACCCTTACAAAACCCCATACCTCCACTACAACCAAAACACCACAAACATTCTAAGAAACTTGAGTGACTTTGGTTGAATAAGTCCAAAGCAAGAGCCTCGGTCACTACTTTACTGCGGTCCCCTATGATACCAATTTATTTTAACGTCCATTATACGCATTGGTTGACGCATTATAATTTCAATAAACCCTTTTTTTCTTAATAATTTTGAACTAACCCTAACATTATTCAGAAAATTCTATTAAGCGCAAGTTTGAGTTCCTGGCTTAAATTTTTAAAACTTCGCCATCTGCAATACCGAAACTCCCTGCTGAACAATTTCGAAATCACCATTATGAAATACGAATTTCCAAAGAAATTGTTACGGGCCAAACGACCTTTTCGTCGACCCGCAACAGAATAGGTGGAAAAAGGCCTACAGCTTAGCTCAGCGGAGTAGGGGTTGCTCACGGAAACCGCTTACGGGAGGGAAATCTTCCTAGTTGTGTACCGGTTAGGTTAAAATTAACGGGCGCCGCCTCCAAATCACAGCAGAATTCCAATTCTTGTGGATGGCCGAGAAGCCAGCAGCTTACGGGAATCGAACTCACCGTTATTGTGCCTCCTCCTGTATATAAAGCTTGCAAAGTTCATGCACACAAAGATAAAAATACACAAAAATAAAAGATGTGGTAAATTTCAAGACAAATATAATTCAACTTCTCTTAGTTTACTGACATGATACAAAAGTTATATCGATTACATGGAAAATGGTAATATTTATTTGTTGAATAATACAATATTTTGTTGGAACGTTCGAACTGAAAAAGGCTCGCCGTCAATGGCTTGCGATATTTAATTTCTTAGAACACATCTACGCAGCCAGTGGCGTCAGAGTTTACAATTTAATACAATTTATGATTACCCTTTACTTAACCAAAAGAAGAAAGAACAACTGGCGACTGAAGGTCGCTTTAAGTCGTATTTGTATAAAAAAAAGGTTCAGCACTCGAAACTTGAAGATTAACTCGGAAACAGTTTTCACCACACAATTAATATTTCTCCTACCTTAGTGTTGTTCAGTAGGGAGCAGAGAGAGGCACAACTGGGGTGTTCCTAAATCTTCGGGAAGGGGGAAAATTCGCTGGCACGCCCCTGGAGATTTGATCGCTTCTGACAGGGCTTTTTCGAGGTCGAGACAGAAGAGGCGGGAATTTCAGATGTCAATATCTCCGCCGCTGGATGGAAGGATCACTTAAAACAGCTCAAAGAACAAAACAACTTCCACGGGGTTCATCGCTTATATCCGACACAGTCTAGCTCTAGAAAACAATTTCACTGAATTGTTTTTCCACAAAGCTAATACTCTGCTAATATTTTTAATGGGACGCAAGGCGAGATTCTTTTGCCTAACGCAAAAATACGAAACGATAACTCAATTAGCAGAAGAGCTGCGACACAACCCGGTATTCAAAAAAAACAAGTCAGGTCACTCCCAAAGCCTAACTTCCACTCTTTTTTCTCAGTTTATCTACAGTCCCCGGAGATGGTAAATTGGGGGATCGGGCCGAGCAAGATGTTGAATTCGACTCAAAAGGAAACGCAACGCGAATATATATCGGCCGAATCTGTTACACCACATTGCGAAATATGGTGCAATAATTCCAAAACAAATTCTTACAAGTGCGACTTCCGAGAAACATATCATATTTAAAGCCAATGCTGCTGACAGAGGGGGTCCTAAAAATTCCATTTGGCCGGCGTTAACAGGCTAAATAAACATATCAAATATTCAATTAAATTTCGAAAGTGCATAAATTTAATTTTTGAAAATAATGAAAATTGTAATCAACCTAAGAACGGCAATTAAAATAGATTTTTAATTCCTATGAAGCGGCAAAACTAAATGAACATAACAAAATCTCTGTTTAATAAAGACCTGCGTGTGGGTGGAGTACTTTGCTAAACTACGGATTAATAAGCAGGTTTGCGTTTAGCATATGCGACGTGAATGTCTAAATTGTTGAGCAGGTGGGATGTGTAAGAACGTAGGTGAAATTAATGTAGGATTCCACTAAATGGTAATAGCTTTAGAGATAGTTTAAATAAACGTTCATTGTTTTCAAAGTTGCATCAAATCAACTAGTTTTACCTACACAATTAATATAATCATAATGTGTTAACTTTGCACCTAATTAAAGAAATGTTTACTATTTCAAAAGTTGCATTAATTAATGGCCTTCACGTCCTGCTGTTAGACAGCGGCGTTCTGCTCATTCACGTGCTTCTCCTCGGTGCATAAGTAGAAGCACGGCAAATTTACAATTGAACGTCAAATAGGATTGACAGAAATTCAAAAGGAGGTTTAAACATTCATATCCGGTTGGGGTATTTTTATGTGGTGCGTTGCAGCGCAAAATTTTTATACTTCGCAAACATCGGTGCTGTTTAAATCTCGAGAGAAAAGGTTCTAAAACTATTTGTCAGAAAGCGCCTGTTCTACCAATTGAGCTACCTAGCACACCCCAAAACTTGCATCACTTCAACTGAATTTTCCATCGCTCTTTTAATATAACATCACAACTTAACGTTGTTAATTGCACCTTTCGTAGGTGTATTTTCCGAGTTATCTGTTAAATTATAATGAGAAGCAGGTACAAGTTTGTTCGCCGCGTTAAAATTTCTTGTTAACTTGGCTTCTGGGAAGCTTAAAAGGGAATATGTCTAATTATTACACTTCACAAGTTTTAAGGGTGCATTTTCGCCGGGAAATTAAAAAGAGAGCGTACATGTAGGATAGTAGGATAACGGGGAAACGACACGAGAAGGCAGTTGTCTTAATATGTAATACGGCTCGTGTAATCTTCGGGATGTGGAGTGCTTCAAAGTGGTTATTAGCTGCAAAGACGGGAAAAGAATATTGGATAGATCCGTAATAAAATTTAATGCTATAGAAGCGAGTACTTTTCTCCGGACGATTTTCTGTAGCTACTTTGGGTTAAAATTTCCTTAATCGGTTTAAAATTGGGTATAAGAGGAATTAGCGCTGCAGTATACCTCTTCTTACCTCTCCAAGTCTACTGCCAAAGTTTAATTAAATTTTAGCCCTGATTATATGCGAAAATAGCTCGGGGAAGCGATTACGGACAAATATTACTTGATTAAATCCAATCCGCGCTATTTTTCGATTCGCCATATCTCGTAATTCCGCGACTAGACGTTTCCAGTTAATTTATTTCGAGAATTCTCTTTGGGCCCCGATACAAAAGTTAACATGCAACCCTTCTCCAGTTTGTAGAGGCAAGCCTAGGACTTTATTGCATACTTTAGACGATTTACTCACATCAGCTTCTTGCAATTAATCTCTCCGCTATTTCGACTTAATTTATGTTCTAGCTCCGCGTATATTGTGCATATTAACCGACTGACAAGTTCAAGAACGCTGAGCCCGCTGTTTTAAGGTCGGATATTATACCCCCGTTGCAACTTTATAATTGGTGATAATAAATATATTTAGAGCCAGAGAATAAACAGGATCGACGTAATTCTCGAATACTGCTCTCTGGAGAAATTAACGTAAGTTCGACAATCAAATCCAGCAGGAGACTGCCGTTAATTACACTTTCATGTTGCTCTGGACGGGCGAGATAGATAAATATATGGATGGATATATATGTCTATATGAACGGACGGATCTCTCTTGCCTCCGAAATCAAACTGCTATAATCACTTCGTCGTTCGACTATTATTAACTACTACACTATGTATGTTATAAATTAATTTCGCAATCTAATTCCTCCTCGATGACGCACATAACTGGAATAATAGCTTATCAATGATTAAACTACCACTAGAGGATGGTGATTTACATAATGTAACAGGATATACTTACCGATCGATTTACATACCCACTCCAAACACAGCAATTTTGGGGAATGCCGTACAAATATTAGCAGCAAGTCTTAAGATAAACGTATGCAAGGAAACCATTCATTACGGACTTTTCGAAAGAACTATTTTATACAGCAAATTAATTACGCCATTGGACCGGCTGGGTTGTCCTCTCTTAAAACTGGTTGACGCAACCCAACATGCATCACAGTAACTAAGATTATTGAATTTTTCATAGAGTAGAAATGGATCATAGGTCACATTTGCTGCCAAGTTGATCTCTTACTGTAGTGGTTAACAAATTAACTAATACTAATTATATTCGTATTTAACAAGGAAAGCATACAGTAGTGCAACCGTACTGTAGCAAAAAGTAAACAAGTAAAAAACAACAAAACATAAATAGGAAAGTTTTATTTCTTCATCTTCTCTAATCCTTATGCCCTTTCAGGCATCGGATGTGGGTTCCTTGTCCTGAATCCATTTCCTCCATTCTTTCCTGTCTCCTGCTAGCGTCCCATTTCCTCTACCCTCTTCTCTCTTTCCATTCCTATTTCTAGGATTTGGTCCATCCGTTTTCTTCTTGATCTTCCCTTAGCTTTTTGCTTGGTTTTCCAGTTTATGCACATACCAGTTTAATTGTTTCTTTTTTTAAGTTTTCCATTATAGGTACTTGTTTTGTTATTTCTCAAATATTATCGTTTCTTATTAGTTTTCCCTGCGATTTTCCTGAGATGATTCATGTCAATAGCATTTATTTTACCTCCGTTTTTTTTCTTAGTGTCCAGTTTTCACATGCATATGTTATTGTTTCACCTCCATGTCCATGTCTTTATGTCCTAGTATTGTTTTGTTTATCGAGTAATGTATTCTTGTTGATTTCCTTGCTCTCGTTGATATTTTGACCTCTATTTTCCCAACCTCCGTTATTATACTTCCCAAGAATTCGTATGTAGTTACTCTTTCCAATGTTGTATTGTTGCATTTAATTTCTTTGTCGTTTTGGGTGTATTTATGTTTTTTATTTACAATCATAGTTTCTGTTTTGTTTATATTTACTTTCATGTTCATGTTTTCAATTTCTTTAGTCCATGTGTTTACTAAATTTTGCATTTTGATCTTATTATTTGCTATTAATATCATGCCATCCGCATATAGAAGGCTGCTCAATTTAACTACTTCTAGATTCCTATACCCTATTACTGTATCCATTCGGTAATATTTTTCCTTAGTTTGTCTAATAATTGTATCCATATTTTATAGCATGAAGCTTTCACAGGCCTTAGAGGCCCATTGCTTTTGGTGTGAGACAAGGCCAAGTTAGTTTGTGCAATGCACAACAGGGCCCGACTCTGCGGATTACCGTGTTAGTGCGTAACCATGCTTAACCTGCTGTTGTGTGTGAATGTTTTTGTTTACGATCTTGTTACGTAATTACGTAAGGAGTGCCATTAATTTGATCCCCAATGGCAAATGGAGACCGAGACCGAGTAACGACCACACAGGGATTTAGAAAAATTTCCGACCCGGGGGAGATTCGAACCGGGAAGCGTTTGGACAATTACATCCAAAGCTTGGCTCTCTACCACTGAGCCATCCTCGCCCTCAATTGTATCCATAATAACGATAAATAGTAAAGGGCTTAGGCTGTCTCCTTTTTTATTACTTTTCCATATTTCCCTTCTCTCTGCCATATCGAAGGCTGGATCTAAATCGATGAAAGTTAAATATAGTTCCACTCCTTCTTCTATCTTTTTTCTATTATATTTCTTATTATATATATATATATATATATATATATATATTGCTATAAAGCCCGTACGTTGAAGATGCCATAAAATTGCTATGGTGAATATAGCTTTCGCAGTAATGATAATTTTCACCCTACGTTTATTGTGATAATAATTGTAATAAGTCAAATAAAGGAATTTTCTCTGTAGACACAATTACAAACCAAAATCAAAATTTTACTTTAAATAACACCATAGACATTTAATCTCACCCGGTATAACATTAAATGTTGCTAGCTTCAAATTACAACAAGAATTATCTTCATGAATACCTACCTTATTCATGAACAATAGTAGATTAATATCTCAGGGTACTGCATATACTTCTAAATACAGAGACATAAAAGACAAACGACAGGTATTCAAATGACTTAAATTCTAAATAAAGATATCAAATTAAGAAATTAACTATGCTCAATAAAATTTGTACCAATGCAGATTTTACAAAAATTATACACATTCATTTTCTTTATTAATAAACAAAAAAAAATAACTTTCTTATAAGAATTACCTGAAACCAATTTTCCTCGATCCAACCCTGCGATGCGCGTAGGTATCCTACGCAGCTCCCAAGTGCAAACAGTTCTACTTGCTTATTGCATCAGCTGCTTGTTAACGGTTGCTTCTTTACAAATGATTTCTTTTATCTATTTTGTTAAGTAGTGGTTCTCGAAGATACATAAAACGTCGCACAAGTAAGTGAATGTTCACATATGAATTGTACAAATCTCAGTAAAGGTTAATATGCTTTGTTTTTGCTTATAGTGTTCTTACATAACCTCATAATAAACATCAAACCACGAAGATTCACCACTTGAAGATCCTTTTGTGTACTTTGCCGGCGGAGGAATGCCTCAAATGAATTTGCCACAGCTTTTATCTTACAAACTCCATATATTACCAAAGATCAGGTTCCGAAGCACAATAATTTTTTAGTGGAACTCAATGAAGCACTTTATAATTTATAATGGATTTTTATTTCTTATTTACAAGCACTTTTTAATCACAATTTTTGAAGTAAAATTTTTCACGTCTGTCTTTGTTTATCAAAATTTTTAATCTCCTAGCATTTTGTTTTAATTTAAACCAATAATAATTCATCATTATTCTCAACTATTTTAAAACTGACCAATCACAAAAAAGTAAATTAATGACAATTCTAAATTACAATATTATTAATATAAATAATTTTCTTATGGAAATTCTAATGTTAAATCTAATTACACAATTACATAGCTGATGACATTTCCTACGTTTTAACATCTCACATGACATAATTTAGTTGTATAATAAGAAATCTCATATAATTACCTATTTAAATTTTTTATAATATTTATACAACAATAAAGAAACATTGGAGACATATTTCTCCACATTAATAAAGTTCCTTTAATTACAATTTCAATTACTAAATCACCTTTCTATTGAAGTCAGTCCAAAATTATAACGTTAACCTTACAAATTTAATAAATTTAATTTCTATCTAAATTTCAAACAAATCTAGTCGCATAACACATTACAAAGCTTGCTTTAATATCAAATTAATCATAGGAACAATTATCGTTGCATTACAAACTCGTTTAAATATTCAAATTAACATTTTAAACTTGTTCAAATGATAAGTTTATATGAATTTTAAAATTTACATGATAATTTCAGAATCTGCCTGTACCAATCTTATCAACGATACATAATACCTGTGTAACGAAGACATACTAAAGAAAAACTCCACCTGTACTAGGATGTCTCCATATATAGAAATAACGATGCTTTCCTATCACATCGGAAATGAACAAACAAACAAATAACCTGCTGTAACTTCGATCCAACAACCCTTTATGTAGTAAAATTAGTATAATTAGTTTACAAACGTAATGTTTATGGTATTTATTAATTAAGGTGTCTGCAATATCATGGCAATATATATATATATATATTATGTTATCGTTTGTATGTCTGTTTGGTCTAAATGCCGTTCTTCACCCGTTTCGATTTTCTTAATCTTTTCTCAAATTTTCGTATATAACTTGTAGCTGGTTTGGGCTAAGCAGATAGGTCTGTAATTCTCATACTGTGTCTGTATTCCTCTCTTGTATATTGATATTAACAAGTTGCTTTCTCTCTTTTTATTCTTCCCATGCATCTTTAAAGATAGCCCACATCCAATCTATTCCTTTTTTTCCCCCAGCCATTTAATCATCTCCTGTGCTATGTCGCCTTCTCCACTTGCTTTTCCAATTTTGGTTTTTTGTAAAGCATCTTCGACTTTTTCTCTCTTAATTTTTTGTTGCTGTTCTGTTTGATCTTCTCTTATTATTTTATCATCTGGCACTGTCATGTGATACTTATTTGTGTAATATTTCTTCCACGCTTCTAGTATTTCTTTTGTGTCTGTTTGTGTTTGACCCTGATTATTTTTATTCCTTCTATTGCTTTTTTCCTATGTTTCTCCATCTATAATATTCTTCTTTGTCATTTTGTGTTTTTGTTCGTATATATTGCTTCCATGCTATTTTGTTTTCTTTCATCAGTCATTGTATGACCCTGTTCCACCATCTCGTCCTTTTAAAATGCTTATTATGTTTACTCTTCCCACATATATTCTCCGTTATCTTCAGCGCTGTCTCTTGAAAGCTATCCATCTTCTAAAGTCTAATCTGTTTTTCCGTTCTCCAATTTTTGGAATTCTATGTCTGCCTCTTTCTAATATTTTTCTTTGTTTTCCATATTGTTTTGTTTGTGTATCGCTAAGCTAAGCTAAGCAAAGTTTTATTTAATTCGGTAAATGTTCAAAGTTGTTTCCATTGTCTTCTACACATTTTCTAATTAGTTTTAAAAACGATCTTGGAACACCAGCAAATGTGTAAAATGTAATTGAAGTACACGCCTCGATTATTTTATTTGATAGAACATACTGATTTACTACCACAGTTCAGAACACTTATTGTTTAATTGTTTCCCAAAAAAAGTCTTATAAAGTGAAACTGCAACTTCTTGCAATTGAGTATATCCCGAGCGGGTGAACTGGTATTTCTATTCTCAGGCCAAATCTTCTAAGCCTATAAGCTTTACCATATGCCTCTTAAAAAAACACAGGAGAAACTAATTGGTATGTATATTATTTTACATAATCTCCCCAGATGTAAATTGTGTATACCCTTAAAATAACCAGTTAGGTTCCATGTTGTCCGGTTTTGTTTTTATGGTGGGTGTTTATTGCTCTAAGGCAGGGTTTACATATTTCTTACTCTGTTTTTGCTCTTCTTACTTTTTTTATACTGCATCTGGTATAGTGGTTAACGCATTTGTCTGTAGATCCAAGGGACGTGGGATTGATTGTAGCGTATGATATTTTTGGTGAGGAAATATCTGCAAGTCCGTCTGCTATCGAATAAGAAGTAAAACCGTAGGCCGCTGCGATGTGTGACTCGTTAAAAATCACTACTGGGGTTGGAACTATTTCAGATAGGCAAAATTCATGGTTAGGGTGTACAGTGGGCCAAATATGCCCTAAATAAGTTCATATTTGGAAAACCGCATGCTAGATCTCACTCAATCAAAATACAAAATACGTATGCACATTATCTTTGATGTCGTCAAGCAAATAACTTAAATCGAATGTATATAATTGATAGATTTTGAAACGACCGACGTCTCTGTCAATTCTTGTAAAAATCTTCTTTATTGAGAGATCTTCGCTTACGTGTCTCTGCCTCTATTGAAAATAAAATGTCGGTGAAAAGCTACTACTTAACTAGTTTTAATGTTTTAATGAGAAATGCTAACTCGACTGAAGTTTGTCTAACACATAGCGGATGCATTTTGCTGTGGACTTGCAGACGTTTTCCCGAAGACAGCACGAAAAGTTCGTCGTTAGATGTTTGCTCAGACAGCGTTGGTGCTGCTCTCATTGCTAATGCGTTTTCCCAGTTTGTGTATCTTCTGCAGCCTCGGATAAAAATGCGTCATAATTATATTCATAAGATACATAAAAAGTATTTTATACGACAGGTTTTATGTTGAAATTCTTCTGGAAGGAAAATTACATTTCCAATTCATGAAACGCCAGCAAAAGGTAAAAGAGTGTAACTTATGGAAAGTCGGTCTCGTTAGGTGAAAATTGCACTTTCATCATAATTCGTTTGAGTTGCTTACTGTGTAGATAAAGTGGGGAAAATTCAAGAAGTTCCTTTAATCGCTACTAGTTGTTATTTTGCGCCTTCTCTCCCTTTATTGTTGTGATCCCGAAGCGCCGAAATTCGAAAGGATATTACGCGCTACATTTTTCCTTTTTTTTTTATTTAAATGTTATTATTCCCGTTCCCCCATTTGTGGTCAACCCTGCATTCAGAAAGTTGTTGCGGAAATGGTACAGGAAGCTGAAAATACAACTTCTTCTTCCTCTTCCTATCGACTCACCCTCGCCCGGTCTTTTCATTTGAATAATAATTTTATTCCGAAGTTGCTCCCGTATTATTTTCTTTAGGCTGCGTTTTCATTTTAAATATTTTAATACGAACGCATTCTCGCATAATACGAAATAAAAGTGTGATGTTATAGGTGCGATATGGAAACCCGTTAAATATTAAATTCTTCGGACATGATTTACGCGCGAAAAGCGGGAGATTTAAGGTTTTTGTTGCGGCTTTTAATATCTTTAGTTTTGGGCTTTTCTGTATAACGTACATTTGGCACCGTTTGTAATTATGCGAGCTCTGCTTGCGTTCAGAGACGAGTTAAATTATATTTGTATTTGTTTTTTGTATTATTTCGTTGCTGCGTTTTCGCGTCGTAAAGAACATAAATCTTTTTTAAAGTATCTTATATATATGTCGGCTGGGTATGGGGAAAACGTCCGTGAAACAAATTTTTTGATATTATGAAAAATTATTTACTTCACAATCAACATTATGGTGACTACTATTGTGAATTTCTTTTCATGATTATTTTACATTAAATAAATTACTACTCATTTATTCAGGAACTAAATTATGAATAAGTCCTCCTGCAACTCATTTAGGTCCGGTTTTTCATCTTCAAGGTTGTGTCGTAGTTACTTTACTCTCTGGAAAAATAAGCTTCTTACAAAATTACCTGATTTTATGAATTACTACATGGAATAACCTGTTGGGCAACATATAATTGGACGGCCATAACATCTATTCGTCTACAAGAAAACTAGTGACTACTTTAACCGGAATGTTAGCTGAAGTTCGATCGTATTATTCATCTCTCGAAGGGTGAATGTTGCCAAATTTAGCTTAAGATCGGAATAGTTTGTTAATTGATAGTTAAACGGAGCTTTAACTTAACTTGGTCGCTTTTCTACGAACTGATGGAAACCAACAAGCACCAATATATTAAGTTTCAGAAAGTCGTTATTTACAAAATCCTGGATCAATTTATAAAAACTTTTACGAATGAACTTTTTGTAAACGAATGGAAATAATAAACATCTGCCTGGTATTTAATAGTTTAATTAGAAGTATAGTTAATGTTATGGCTAAATTATAGAACTGCAGCCTTTCGCAGACGGACGAAGCCTAAGTTTTGGCGAAATGTAGAAACCAAAGATATTTGAACTGAACTCTTACTGTACCTTAGCCTTCCATCTGCGGATGGATGAGCATTAATATTCTTTTGCTACGGTTCGAAAATTAATTAACAGGAAGGTAATCTCTTGTCTAATTTAAGCAGAAGTTTAACTGAATTCTAACCAGGATGTCTATCCGCTGGATAGATGATTGAAGATTGTCAACCTCTGATTACAGCTCTAGTAGTATGTTAACTGGAAAGTAAAATATCGAGCAGTTTGAGTGACTTTTATCCACGCTTGGTTTGTGTAATTGGGAACGCTTGTTTAAATTGATCTAAATTCTAATTGCACTCTGTGAATGGAATCTCTGGTTACGGATTCCAGAATTCATTTACTTCCAGATAATGAGATAACAGAAAATTTACTTGAAGTCTAGGCAACTCTATTTATGAATATATAAGTGGTAGTGCAACGAGTCAAAAATGATGAGCGTTGATTAATTGGTGTTAATTACCAACGCCACGTGAGCTCAACATTTTTCAAGAAATATGGCGTCAACAAACATTTGGACCGCAATCTTGACCCGGAAAATTTCGAGAATCTTCTATACCATTCGGCCCCTCCAAACAAGAGTGGGGTGGCCCGCATGTCTGAAGAGTAAAATGGCCAATATAAAACCCCGAGCGCGGCCAATTCAAACTGTCTTCCCTTTGATACCTGTCACTTGGTGACTTGTATCCTTGAGTCAAAATTATTCCTCGACCTTCTTCTGAGATCATTCTTAGAAGATTCAGTTGTTGTGAATATCCGTTCCTGAAATTAACCGCCGTTGTAAAATCCGAATAATAATTCCGTTTGCTTAGCTGAAAGTTTATTTGATATTTTCCAGTGATTCCGTTACTGTATTAACAAAGTTTATAGTTTTGGTTTTCAAGTTACAGATTCCGAGGCTGAGATACCTAGTGGAGTTCATCAGTTGACCGCCGTTGCTGTAATTTGTCAGTTAGTACCGCCGTTCAGAAGCCGTTAAATTTCTAGCACGTTTTGAGAATGAAGTTGTTAGGTATAGTTATTTAATCTGCTTTGAACGTTCATTTGAGTACCCTGTAGTCCGTTTTCCTTGTTACAGATAGTTTTACCGTTTGGTGTGTCGATGTTTGAATCGACTACCAGCGCTATAAATTTCTGCCTGAAAATATTAATACTTGGCGAGTTGGTGTCTGAATCAACGACATAACCAAAGATTAGTAATTCCTGTTGTTTGCTACTGTTGAACACCCTGTACAAAATTTACCGTAAGGCGTGGAGGAATTTCACACTACGAAAAATTATTGTGGATCCCGCTTGCACACTTGAATTGAGTTTTGGAGAAATTTCGAAACAGTTCAAGGTGATAGGTACCCACCACCTACAGATTCCATTGCGGAGTAATTTTCGTGCAGATCTGTAGTGGTACATTAATCTCAATCTTGTTGCCTTACACTGGAGAAATTTCAGTAGGTTAAATTGGATTGAAGTTTCTGTACGCCCGGTATATTCACGTTAAAATTGGATTTTTACGTGTTTATGCTCTCGTCCCAGTCCAGTATAATTCAGAGTCCTGACCTGTTTAATTTTGCCCCGCAAAGCTGGATTGAATTCTATATAAACCAACTACACTTTTAGAATCGCTTAGTTTAGTTGCATTAAAGATTGCAGGAAACCTGATCAAATTACTGAATCCTCTGTTAATTATTTAGTACCGTAAAATTTGAACTCAAATATATACAGATTGTTTATTCTGTGGCAGTCACCTGTAGAAAGAACACTGGTTTGATTACACAGAGGAATTTATTACTGTTGCACTGTCTTTGCTTGTATTTTCAATTTGTTGACGGTAATTAAATTGCACGTGTGGTAATAACCTGGAAAGTTCGCATAAAACTTTCCCGAGTCCCGAGTCCCGAGTAAATAATAATCATTTGGTTTATTTTGCAACTTTAGGTCCGACCGGACAGCAGATATCTTGTGGTCCGAAAAGTCGTTACGCCTACCGCAGGCAGAAACGAGTCGGCCAGTTGTCCTGGACTACCGCACCTACGCTGAGGACCAGTGGCGTATCAAGGATTATTTTGATTTACATTTATTGAAATTACAAATACGTTTATTTTTAGTTATATTTTGTAAATACATTTTAAGTTGCATTTAATGAACTATTTATTCCAAGTACACGTGACTGAATCCTGGGCAACTCAAGAGCTCACCCAGGGTATAATTATTTAGCGTTTTCGACCCCCTATAAGCAACTGGGGCGAAACGTTACAATAGTACCTACTGAACTTTGGTTTTCGTTTTATTATTTTTCTAACTGAATACTGAATTTAACGAGAATTTCAACAGAACTATGAAAATCTATGGAAACTATCAAACTTTCGTTATGCTATGGTTAGTGAAATGTACTTATGGTTGCATTTGTTCGTTAAATAACGTAAACTGGTGGTTATTCGGTGCGTTCAATTGAACTCTGTCCAAGTTATCTATCTGTGTAAGTATGGAATTG
>JABXWE010012093.1:0-26879 GCA_014611495.1 Limonius californicus
CTGGATATTGTAGAATAGGTGGATTAATTAATTTTTCTTTTAGTTTCTCAAACGCGTGTTGACATTCCTCTGACCATTCGAAAACAACACCTTTCTTAGCTAAGCGATTTAAAGGTACGGTTATCTCACTAAAGTTTGGTATGAACTTCCTATAATAGTTTGCAAATGCAACGAACCGTTTTGTTTCACCAGAATCCTTTGGTATAGGATACTGCTGCATTATTCTGATTTTTTCCGGATCAGGTGATATACCGTCGGACGAAATTTTATGACCAAGATACAATATTTCTTTTCGCAGAAAATTACATTTATTTGGATTCAATTTCAAATTTACTTGTCGTAACCGGTGTAACACTTTTATTAAGTTTTTATTGTGATTTACTAAATTGTTACCGAAAACGATTAAGTCGTCCAAGTAAATGAAACAATTTTCGTAATTCAACCCGGACATAGCAATCGTCATTGCCCGTGAAAATGCACTTGGGCTAATTTTAAGACCCATTGGCAATCTAGTCATTTGAAACTGACCACGATCGGTGGTAAAAACTGTATATGGGCGGGATGATTTATGTAATTCAATTTGATAGAAACTCTGAGATAAATCTAAATGCGAAAAATAGATTGCTCCGGATAAAGAATCAAATATTTCCTCAATACAGGGTAATGGGAACTTATCATCTTTGATTCGTTTGTTTAATAACCTATAATCAATTACTACTCGTAATTTCTTCTGACTGTTATTATCGGCTTTTTTCGGCACAATTAGAAGTGGTGCTGACCACTCTGAATTTTTTGTCGGTTCTATAATTCCATCTCCTAACATTTTATCAATTTGTTTATATATTTCTGCTTTTTGTACATGTGGCAATCTGTAAGGTTTTACATACGAAGGAGTTGCTCCGGTCTGTAAATGAATTTTTTGCTTATAAATATTAGTTACGGTAAGTGGGTCATTTTCTAGGCAAAATACGTCCAAATATTTTGCACATATTTTTTGAATTGAATCTTTTTCTTCAACACTTAAGCCGTCTACATTGATGGCATCTAATAATTTATCCACACGGTCTACAGAAAATGGAACGTCACCAAATTTACATGTGTCGAAATTGGAAAGCTGTTCGACTTTTGGATTAAAATTTTTTAACTTAATTTCCCTATCGCTTACATTTAAAATTTTTACTGGTATTTTATTGTTAATAGGTCTCGCTATAATTCCTGCTGTATATACACATTCGCATATTTCTTCAGGTATGACAACATAATCCTCGGTGGAATGAACCCGAAAATATTTAATAACTTCGCACCTTGGAGGAATTGTTGTGTAATAGTCATACTTTGACCTGAGTGGCATAGAAATTTTCTTTTCCGCTAGCAAAATGGAAAATGTGAATTCCTCGTAATTTAAAACTGCTGAATATTTGCAAAGGAAATCCGCTCCTATTATACCATCCATGTCACTTCCAAAGTCGTTAACCACAAGAAATTCATGACTTAACACATTGTTACCTATTTTTAGAGTAATATTTGTTGCACCTATCGAGTACATTGAACCTGAAATTCCTTTAATTTTAATTTTACTTTTGTAGTCAATATACTGATCATGTTTCAAAGATGATGCAGAAATTATACTGATTGATGCTCCAGTATCTAAGAGAAAAAATAAATCGTTCATCTCATATCTTATGCTTACAAAATTTAACGCATTCATACTTAAAACTATAGAATTATTATCCGTATATCTATTGTTGGGGACGAAAAAATTTTTGATTTGAAGTCGAAGGACCTGAGTCATCTTCATTTTCTACATTTTTAGCGTAATAACTTCTTTGCGTGAATTTCCTGCTGTTACTATTTCCTCTCATGTTTCCACGTGTAAAACGACCGCTTCTAGTATTCCACCTGCTGTAATTGTTACTTAGGTGATTTTGTGACCTTTGATAAGAATTTTGCCGACTGTTAGTATTTTGTTTATTAATCGTATAACGACCTTTAAAAAAATTATGTTTTCCCCGTAAGTGAAAAACTTGTGATGAAGAAGTGTTTTTTGTAACTTCTTCATCTTTTGCTCCACTTATAGCATCTTTTAATTTGGAATAATTTCGTGATTTGATAACTGTACGTAATTCATGGTTACGTAAACCGTTTGCGAATGAATTTATTGCAATCTTTTAATTTGCACTCTTCAAAATTTTAACTGTTTCGTTATTACCATCAGATTGTGCTAATGTTAAATTGACCAGTAATTCTTCAATCGTTTTGCCAAATTCATCAATAGATTTTTCATTTTGGCGCGCATTATGTAATCGAACTGATAACGCCGTAGGAGAATGTTTGACTAGCAAGTTTTTCTTCATATCTTTAATCAAGTCTCCATTATTCGCATATTGTGCTTCTAAACGTAATTTAGCATTCTGTGAGAGTTTAGTTTTCAAAACAAATTTTGTTAAAATAATTTTCCCGTCACTATCTAAAAGACTATCGTATAATTCAATGGCATCAATTAATTGTTTAACAGAATCCTCTGTATTGTCTAGAGAAGGCAATAAGCTAGACGCAGTTTTTAAGTCAAATTTTTCACCCATTTTTCCTATTTTAACTGTATTTTCTATTTCACGTATATTTTTTATCCTATCGCCTAACGTTTTACGAATATCAGCAATAATTCGTTTTGTTGATTCAACATAACCTTTTACTTCCTTGATTTCTGTTTCGTCATTAGCTACAGAGTTATAATTCTTTCTTAAACTGTCAAGCTCGTTTTCTATACTGTCTAATTCTACAAGCTTACTATTATTAACATTTAAATCTACCCTTCTTTGTTGATTATCTTTAGCTAAATTCCTATAAAAAACTTTAGCGTCTTCATAAATATCCCTAAATGAATCGACTTTACTCATTTGCAAAAATAACTTAATTTAACTTGTCTGAAAACTTATTTCTTACTTATTTTAAATCCCAATAATTCTAAATTTACCATGAAGTCCTCATTTGTCAGTAAGACGCTTGTTGATATTTGCGGTCTTCTTCTACAGGCACACGCAATATTTTTTTCGCACTTAACTGTAATAGAGAGGCCATTTTTCACTTCACTAAACACTTATTACACCTCTTGCGTTCTCTTCTGGGTCATCTCCTGGATCCTAAGCTCGTCCTGGCTCTCCCTTATTTCGGTTCTGATTTTCTTTTCAATCGTTTTCTTACATCTTCTTATCAAATAAACTAGGACCACCAACAGAAAGCACACAAATGCAACAATTCCAAGTATTTCGCTGAAGGACAATCCTTGAATTTTCTCGATGGCATTAAATGATTTGCCGTTATTTCCTGTCTGCGCTATAATTACCTCTTCTTTTGATTGGCTGGTTCCCATTTTATTAAATCTTAATTTCCCGAAATGGCAGTATTAGCTGGATCACGACTGGCAGGATTAGCTGGATCACGACTGGCAGGGTCGCCATGTATTAAACTTCTCTCATGTTTATATTTGAAAGGGTATTAATTAATTGAAACACTTGGTAAACTTTAAATATATATTAAACACGTAACATTACAAGTTTACTCTACGCTGCTCTACGATTCTTTATTAACTAACTCTATTCTACAATGCACTAACTACTTAAACCAGAACACCAACATGCTGAGTTGGAACTCTGTGTCTTCCATACTGTGGGCAGCCGCACTGGAGTTCCAACCCAATCAATGAACATTATCGCTATCCAGTACACTTGGATCAAATTACAATTTTAAAAATAATAATTTAACAGGTAAAATAATTCTATAAATAGGTTTATAACTTAACAGCGTCAATATTTATCCATGTTCTGATTTCAGAAATGCAATGTACATGTTCGAAAGCTGCCTCTTACACACTTTCCGCACTTCACAGCTGTCAAATACAAACCTTAACAATATGCTCCGTTTAATGCTGCATACTTCCATACGAATTGAAATAACCCAGAGCTAAGCTCATATCCAAGCTTTTGGCATGTTATAGAATCTTTCTATCATATTTATTCAATATAGAAGACTTTGCAAGTAGCATCTTTAATAATACTCTCTGTGACAGGTATATGCAGACTACGAACTTGGCAGTGCTTCAGACTAAAACGGCCTACAGACGATACGATCGGTTGTACGATGCGTCGTACTACAAGTTGGAAATAAAGTCGTATAGACAAGTTGTACGCTGTTTTTGCCTACTAACGTAACAAACGTGTAGTACGACAGGTAGTACAACGGACCATATAACTTCTCTTTTAAATAATAAATTGAGCATATTATTAATTTTTTTCTTCAAAATATCCGTTGTTGTTTGTGGATTCATTTCTTGCAGTTTTTAAGAACTTCATAACTGACGTTCCGTTTTCCTTTATTTGCGTAATCTTTTGATTTCACATCCCACAAGCAATTATTTCGTCTGTATAATTCTATAAACTCTTCCCAAAAAAATATACAGGGAATTTTTCTTTTTAGTATACATAGCCTATGTATACTTTTAAAAAGAACGCGTTAATTTCGCCTATTGTGTATGCAACCAACTATGCCGACAACTAAAAATCAGAAACAAACGTCACTATAGTTGTGAATTATTTGAGTATGAAGGTTATGTTGATGCAGTGTTTATATTAAATAAGCATTGAATTAATTTGATTGCTGTGGTCACAGCATGCTTGAGTTGTCTGTATGCTAAAAAATAAAATTAATCTTTATTTAGTGTCAAACAATTGTTAGAAAATTTAAATCAGAGAGATGCGTAATAAATTCCCATAAAATAAAAACAGAAAGTAATCACGTTTTAACCGAATAAATGAAATGAAATATTTTATGCTACGTTGAATAATAATAATTAAAAAGGTTTACCATCGCCGGGAATTGAACTTTGATCAACTGCTTGGAAGGCAGGTATGCTGACCATTACACCATTTACGGAAACATCCTGTCGATTTTTATATTTAATAAATAAATCATCATCTGCGTCCTATATACCTACAAGGTGAAATACTTATTTAATATAAACACTGCATCAACATAACCTTCATACTCAAATAATTCACAACTATAGTGACCTTTATTTGTGATTTTTAGTTATCGGTATAGTTGGTTGCATACACAATAGGCGAAATTGACGCGTTCTTTTTAAAAGTATACATAGGCTATGTATACTAAAAAGAAAAATTCCCTGTATGTTTCGAGTCCATGGCGAATTCAAATACAATTATTATTATTTTTAAAAAACAAAGCAATTACAGCATCTGTCACTTATACGGGAGAGGTGTCAAATTGTACTAAATATCGTATCAACAAGTCGTAAGAACCTCTACATGTTGCAACTTGTCGTTCAATTTGGCGGTTATACTACAGATTTTATGGAAGCTCCATACTGCCATCCGATACGACCGCTTCGTACTACAGGTTGTACTACAACGCTACTAACGATGCAACCGTCGTTCAAACCGTCGCACCAAACGGGGTTGTACGACGGATTGTACAACAGATCGTATCGTCTGTAGGCCGTTTAAGCAAGAAGTTATCTGCTTCTTGATCTGCCATTTGTTAATGACCACAATGGAAACGAATTCCAAGATATCAACCAATTGTGTTAGTATCCTTTATAAAATGAATTTAACCAAACTTACGAATCAAAAATCATCACAATATATTATGTGCTGACTTTAAATGGATATAAGGAAAATACATGCATTTATGGAATTCTTCAATTTACACGAAATAGGCGTAAATTAAACATACACACATTTCACCTAGTTTTTATTTTTATAATACCAAATTGCCCTCATCATTATTATAAATGAATGAATAATTTATAAAAATTGTGAATTAATTTTAACATGTGTTGTAGTAATACCGCCTAAGCTGACGCGCGAATGGCTTCCACGTGGCGCGATGGGTAAGGATCTGTTTTGTGAGGCGAGCTTCTAGAATTCGAATCCTACATCATATACCTATTACTTTTTTCCAATTATTTTTTTAACAATTGTTTTTTACGAAAATCTTTTCATTTAGTAAATACTATTGCATTAGTACACATTTAAACGGGTTAAAAAATTATTGTTGAATTTATTATATTTTTGCTATCGGAGAAATAAAGATCATTTTATAAAAAAATATTCTAACTGCCATAGCTCACAAAACAGATTTTCACTCAATGCGCCGACGTTGTCCACGCGTCAGCTAAGGTGGTATTCCTACATCACACTTAAAAAATGAAAATTATTTTGTTAATTTATCCTTTAATTTGCTATTACGGAAATAAAAAGTATATGTAATCTATGTATAATTTACGCCCCTTTCGTGTACACCCTATTTAGGATACGCTTATTAATTTGGGGAACAGGAAATTGAAGTATTCCACAAACGCATGTATTTTCTCTGAGTGGCGTTTTCAAAGTGAGCACACGGCATAGAGAAACTAGGGAAATGCAATAATAAATAAATAAATAAATAAATGTAAATGTAAATGTACTAAATGAAAGTAAGAACATTCACGGTCGATAGCACAAATGTTTTAATAAATTGTGACAAAGAATGTCTTACAATGGACATTTAAAATTAATAAATGTTCATACTCAGAGTCTTTCTGATTTTACAGGGAATGTGATTTTAACCGTAGAATCCATAGGTTATGTTTCATTTCATAAACCCATAGGTGGGGTCATATACGACCCCAGTACTTCAGGGTGCAACCGGGTGTCTTCTGATTAAATAGAGGACTGCATTTAATTGTAAACATTTCATTTTAAGAAAAGAATAGTTCTGCATTACCAACAAAACATACAATAATTGTTACTTTCGTAATGGAAATTTGTTTGCAACGCATGAGCTACATATGGCATTTCTATGCTCGACGCGTAGATTAAAACTGCATACCACGCACTGGAAACGTCCTTTACGATCTTTTTTTCTGGGACACACATTGCAGCGACCGGTTCCTCCTTTGCCTTGTGGAATTTCAACCTCTGGGATTTCTTCTCCAACGATGTCTGCAATAACACTTCGTAAACTATGATGTACATTTTTCTTAGTCTACTGATTTTTTAGAAATGGAAATACTAACTGTTTTGACAACTTCTTCAAAAATTCTCAACGTGGTTTACTTGTATTTGTGATTTCTCTAAGAATGATATGGGCATTTATGGCACCATCATCCAACATTTGTTACGCCTTTAATTCTTTTCTCCAGACAAAATATTGGTTGAGGGGCAAAATTCGACCTCGCAACTACGCCTCTGATCTGGTATGAAATTAACAAAAATTGACATACGTTACCGTCCCGGAAAACCCACTCGGAGAAGGGCGGGTTCAACATGCTATAAAATTTGGACCTAATTAGAGTTCGACTAATTAAGCAAAGGCGCCACCGACTTTAAAAATTCACTAACGATGTCCTAGATTGAAATTTACGAAAGTCGGGCCTTCAGAATAATTAACCACCTACCTTACTTCGCAGTAGTTCCTCAAATGTAATTAGCTTTAGTATAACACATTAGTAAAAGACAAGGTGCAACCAAAATTTCATTTCATTAATAACAGAAACCAACCACACAATTACAATTCTTCTGTACAAAATTGTACACAGAAGTCTCAACTTTACTTTACTTTACAAGTCTTTACTTTACTCACTTGTCGTCGTAGGAGGCCTGCGGATCAGAATAATGCGTAAACATAGAGCGACCTAGGAAAGAAAAATTTCATGCGGTATAAACCTTGAAAACGCAATACAATCCCAACTATCGGAGCACCCTATATATGGTGTACGTAAAACTGTTTCCCCAATAAATTTAATACTACAATTGTACTTAATATCTAAACATCTACTCAGATAAACCCCAATCGTACAATTCAGTGACACAAAAATCAATTAACTAAATAACTCTTAACCGAAGATAATGAAATTGTAAATACAAAGGCAAGGTGATAAAATTTAACGTGTAAACAAATTTAAATGCACTTCCCTTTTAACAATAGACCACAGCTATCAATGCGACCGTGTTCCAGGCTCCTTATCAATGGTCCCAGACGCGTCTGCTCGGTTCTGATGTCCGCGTATCACTCGGACCCACTTGCGAAACGTAGAATTTTTCCACTGTGTCGAACCTTAATTACGGGATTTCCAGCCGCACAAACTTGCCTAATTAAACCATTTGAAAATAGAAATAAGGTCTAGAGATTTAAGAGAAGACTGTTTTTTCCTAATTGGACTTACCTGTAGATGGTATCTGTCAAAAAATATAGTTGTCTCGAACGGAGCGGCTACAAATTTTAAATTTAAATTCCCTGGAGCGTCTTTTCCCTATCATGGAAAACTAACTCCCTCGCTTGAGTATGGAACTTCGATCGGAAAATTACTTTCCAAGTCGCATATGACTTATTCAGATCACAACCCACACGCACTCGCTAAGAACAACCATTCGAAAACAGAATCCGGAAATCGTTCCCAAAAATCCCCCCTTCCTTTTCATTCCGGAAATGTAGTTCGTGCTGCCCATAGTAACGGAAATATTAACTCGAAATTTTACAGGATCAGACAAATATGTATACATACTAAGTAGGTAAATTGAGTTGCCCGCAAATAGGCGCAAAATTCGTTACACATTCCATAAAATACACGCTGTGGCCATCTTCTAGTTTTTCTAATAACTGATTTAGAATGGCACATCTGGTCGAACGTGTCTATGCGATCCTTTGTACTATTGTAGAATAGTATCATTTCAGGATTTGTTTCTGGATCAACGGTATTATCCATATGCATTGAGGAAAGCAAGACAACATTTTTTCCTCTTTTAGGGCAGTGAGACACTAATGTAAATTCGGATGTGAAATCAAAAATGGAGGAGCCCACTTCTCGTTTACGGTGTATAAAAGTTTGAGGTATTTCACATGTATTTTTTCTTAGGGTGCCAACCATTGTCAGCTTACGGTCCAAAAGCAGTTTTTCAGCTAAAAGTATAGACGAAAACCAATCATCCATTGTTATGTTTCTGTTAGTACCATGTACAGTTTTATCACCAGTTGAGTCGGAACAGCATCTAGACTTGTTTGCTCGTCTTTTCCGATGTATAGGATTTCACTGACCATGTAACTATTTTTTGAGTCGCATATCATTACGATCTTGATTCCATACGTGTCCTGTTTGTTAAGAATGTATATTTTGCAGGGGCAGAAGAAAAGTTACAATATGTGCATGAAACGGAAAATCGAGAAACAGATATATTACCCGAATAAGAAATGAAAGTAAATCGGTAAGTATCCTTTAAAAGGACTGCATAATCATGTGTTTAATATTCAGAATTTTAGTTAGCTATTGAGTTGGTTGATTAAAGGTCGCTCTGTTGGGATTGGTGGAGGGACAGTTTAATTGTTTACATTTTTTTTATATTTGTAGTTTATTTTTAATTCATCAATATTAATATTAATATTAATATAACAGTTTTCTATGTAATAAAGAAAACATAATAAAAAATGTGTACTACTACGTATAGCATCAGTTGGGTTAAACTTTTGGAATTTTGTATCTGCTGCTTGTATTTAATTTTTCAAAACAAAAATAAAATGACAGCAGTGAAAGTTGTTGAGTTTAAAGGTATTTCTGCCCACACTGTAAATGCAGATTGACAAAAACCAATAAGATCAATGAAAATTGCTGGTTTTAAAAGTATTGTTACTGGCCAACTGGGCTTTTCCGTCGACCCGTAACCGGATAGGTGGTAAAGGCCTACAGCTTAGCTCAGAGGAGCAGGGGGAGTTCGTGAAAATCGCTTACGGGAGAAAATTTTCCTAGTTGTGTACAGGGTAAGTCAAAATTAGTGGGCGCCACCTTCCAAATCCAGCTGATTGTAGGTCCTCGTGGAAGGCCGAGAAGCCAACAGCTTTCGGGAATGGAACTCATCTTTATTGTGCCTCCTCCTATATATTTAAGCTTGCAAAATTCGTACACAAACAAATACAAAAGACAGAATAGTAAGAGGCAGTAAATTTTTAACATATAATTAGACTGTTAAAAATGACAGGACAAAAAAATGACAACAAATGATATCTCTATGATTCTGGATTACATATCTTTACTTTTAGAACGTTCAAAAAAAACTCACCACCGCTGGTGCAACGATATTTATTTCTTTCATACAGTTACGTGCCCAGGGACGCCGAAGTTCACGAGAATGAAACGCGATATAATTTTGTTAGCTTTACAATATTAACAGCAAACACCATAAACGGCGACTGAAGGTCGTTTTTCAAGTTACATGAAAGCAAAATGGTTCAATAGCGTTGAAGTTTGCAAGTTAACGGGAATAAAAAAAGGTTTCTTTCTCACAACACAAAAACTAGATTTTGACCTTGAACGATTCTGGGGACGGCCGGCACAATACTGGGGTTGTTCTTTTCTTCCCCGATGCAGATACAGTCTGGGGTACTTTCAGATCTGGGAAAAATGGTAGACGACTTTAGGAAACTTTGGGATGAAGACTTGGTTAATACGCCCCTGGGAATTAAGATGATTTCGAGAAAGGGGTCGGTAGACGTTGAGAGCGACGGCAATTTCAGGCAATTACAACACAACCAACAATTTTAACCATCACCTTTTCACGGGATTAATCCAGTGAGGTAACGATGCACAACGTTCACGGGTTCAGTTCGCTTGTATCCGAATAGATCGGAAGAGCAACTTCACTTAATTGCCCTACATCAAGGCTAAACTGCTAAACATATATTCGAATCCGACTTAGTCGAAATAATACGATATACGATAATAATCGTAATTGCGTACGGCAATACTCGGTACGCTAAAACTCAAGATTAGCAGAAGCCGCGAATAACCTGATCGTCGAAGAACCTCCGTCTCGACCCACAGCTTGTTGCCTACCGACTTCTTTCCCGCGCCGCAACCAAAATTCCCAGCCTACTTTGTTCTAGAACGAACGACCACGTGCAACTTTCGAGAAAATCTTAGGGAAACGATATTGGAATGCTAACGCAGCTAAGGGGAATTCTTGAAATTGTTTTCTTGGATCGGCAAATATAGTTTAAAGAAAAAACCTTGAGACTGGTTTGGTCATAAATTAATTTCTGTAAAGGAAATACTAACAAACCTGTAGTCAGCACAAAACTGCAATTAAAATCGCGTTTGTAAGTCCTATGGAGCGGCCATTAGATTGTGACCAATTCAAAGGAAGCGGCAAATTTTTAATAGAATATACCAGTATCTCTGGTAAAACACTTCAAGGTATAGATAAAACTGGCGGGATCTTTATGTGACCTACAGAACAATAAACTAGGTATAGATTTTTAAACTTGGCACCATCCCTTAACTTCCTCCTCCTCTTCGTGACTGGTCGACACCTCTCTGCAAATTACTGTATGCTCACGTTCATAAATAAACTGTATTACAATGTACACACATCCAAACTTATATGGTGTTACGAGACAAAACGAGCTTTTTCGTCGACCCGCAACAGGAAAGGTGGAAAAAGCCTGTGGCTTAGCTCAGAGGTGTAGGGGTGGTTCACGAGAAGCGCTTACGGGAGGGAGACCGAACATAATTGTGTACAGAGTAGGTCAAAATTAATGGGCGCCACCTTCCAAATCCCAGCTGATTGCAGATTCTCGTGGAAGGCCGAGAAATAAGCAGCTTACGGGAATCGAACTCACCTTTATTGTATCTTCTCCTGTATACAATGCTTACAAAGTTCATGCGTACAATAAAATAGAAATACATAGAAATAAAAGATATGGTGAATTTTAAGACAAATATTATTCTACTGCTGGAACTTGGTAACACACAACGTACAAAAAAATATCCTAAACGGTAATAATTGTAGTTAAACACACAGGGAAGTTAGAGCGTTCAAACAGAAAAAGGGCTCGCTGCCAGTGGCTTGCGATATTTACTAAACCTCAGATCTACGCAGCCAGCGACGCTCGAGTTTACAAAATTTAATTTAACTGTAACCTTAACATATAATGAAACGCTGGGCAACTGAAGGTTGCCTCACTTTTAATATTACAAGGGAATTAAACTGTTTTTTAGTCGTTAACGAAACACTGATAAACAGAGAAAACAATCACGGTATAGTACATTGGCAAGTTTTACCTTAGTCTTCTCTTCGATACGGAGTAGAGAGAGGCACAATTGGGGTGTTCCTAGGTTCTTTGGGAAGCGCGAAACATTCGCAGGCACGCCCCTGAAGACTAGATCACGAGGGAGACAACGCTATGGGCCAGGACTTTCTTTGACGAAGAAAAAAGAAAGATGGGAATTTCAAATGCCGAAATCACCACCGCTGTACGGGATGATCACTTGCAACGGCTCGTAGGAGACTGTCACAGGGTTGGAGGCTTCGAATTCGACATAAGTCGAGAGAACAATTTCATTGAATTGTCTTTACAAAAAGCTGACACTCTGCTAATATTTTTAATCCGACACAAGTCGCAGAATCTTTTGCCTAAGGCAAAAAACGAAACGATAAATTCATTTAGAAGAGAGCAGCCAACAACTCGGTTTCCAACGATTACATCCGTTCACTCCCAGAGGCTAGCGTTCACTCGCATTCCCCCTGCCGGAAAAACTCTCACCCAAACGAAATTGTTCTAGAACGAATTCTTACACGTGTGACTTCCGGCGAATCTGTAACCGAAGAATTCCAAGAACTGTTTTCGTTTGGCATATCCAGACTACACAAGTACGTCAAAAGGAACAATGGGAACTTTCAAAGGCTTTGCAAAAGTGATCTTCCATAACTTAATCTTTAAAAATAATAAAATAGCAATCGACCCAAGGACGGCAATTAAAATAAAACTTTAATTCATACGAAGCCTCAAAACTCAAACGAACATAACAATGGAATCACCCAATATTTCCGATTTTGTTAAGTACTACTGAAATTTTATTAATGGAACATGAAAGGCTCTTTATACTATACCAGCTTAATTATTAACAATAAAAAAGTGTTACAAATGCTTGAAATTAACAAAAACGCACTAAAAATGTAAAAATTAAGGAATTGGATTGGTTGATTAAAGAAAAATAAAAACTTGTTTTTCACTTTAATAGTCAATGTTGCCACCGACGGGGAACGCTCCTAATCAAATTGTCAACATGTTCTTGAGGTAAGTGTACCCATTCCTCTAGAGCGGCTTGAATGAGCTGATCCACATTGCATGACGATGTGACACCTTCTTCAAAGTGCTTATGATATAGTTGAAGGTATATTAGTGGAATATAAGGATCATTATTTAAGTTTTCAAAATAATTCCGTGTCTGTTACGAATTCTAATTAATTATGGTCTTGTACTTGTAATGTCGAATAATAATAATAATAGTATACACTTCTTGTATACTATGTTACAGGTAAAAAAATATGTTCTAATAATAATAATTTTTAACTTCAACAAGAAATTTTTAATAAATCGGATTAATAAGCAGTTATACATCATAATAATCACTATCAACAGTATAATAAGAGTCTGAATCCAAAACTAAAGTAATTAGAATTGGATTTATATCTTTAATCACACGTCCACGTTCACTTTTGAATTAATTTTTCAGCGTGTTCGACGGTTTTTTTTATATTTTAGGCGTTATAATGCTTCGTCCCACGATCTTCATAATTTAATTTATGATTTGACATAATGGCAAATAAAATACATTTTTATTTTACATGGCACCAACTAGTTGCTAAAGCCCAATAAAGATTGTTAACCCCATGGAGTATTTACTCGTATACTCCTACAAATTATCATTAGATCTGCATTATTGTATTGATAATACGATGTGTATAGTAGATAACGTAATTAAGGAAACGTTGGTGGATGACACAAATCGACCAAACTATTTAAAGTTTACACAAAAAACATTTTAAACTGAATCACAATATGAGTAAGATAATATATTTCATGTTGGTGGCATAACTTTGTTAGTTAAAGCTATATTTGATAACTTAGATGATTTTGGAATTAATTCTATAGTAAATTGTAAAATGTTGAAAATGCATAAAAATATAAACGGAATTGGGCAGCATGCATTTTGAGTAAAATCTATCAGCGAACGGGCAGGTCGATGATTAAGTTCGTACAGTTCTGCATTAAACCGGTAGGCAGGTAAACCTGTGAGACGTACTGTATGCATCCTCTATTTCATATGCAAAAACGTAATGGTAATTTTTAGAGCTAGTATCTTCAGAATTACAACTTCCAAATAAGGTCGTCATGTTCACAGTGATTTTAAACTTTAATATTTTTGTACAACGTCTACAATGTGTGATGAATGGATGACGTGACTGTGAATAAATGTACGTTGCAGTGGAAATCTTGAAGCAAATAGTAGCGGTCAAGTGTATATAGCAGGGAATTGGGAAAAAGCATTATATTGGAAATAAAACGCTTTAGGAATTTCCTGTTCGCATTCTGAAAAATTTTAAACAGTATAAAGGAAAATGTTAAGATAATGTTTCAACTTGTGATTGCCTTAAGAAACTTATAGCATCGAACAATTATTATCGAAGGTCGGACTAATAATATCTCCAAACCAAGTTTAAGAGAGAAGAACGCGAACGGGTCAAATCAATTTTCCAAGCGGGTATGTAATATCGCTCTTTCCGTTTAACCTTCAATTCCAAAGTTGGGGTGACCTTCACCTTAAACATTTTAAACGGCAAGTATTATCAAAAGACATACCATTGGAAAGCCTGATGAATTTGCTTCTTAGTAGTGTTTTCATGTTTAGATTCCGTGCATCAGTTCACGTGGAAATGCAGTCCAAAGAAGCATTTGAAGTATTTATGGAGTAATCAGACGGCATTCTTTGACCATATCGTGTATTAATGGAACCTGTATTTTATTCGTACAAGATTCATTTGCGACAAGAACTCAATGAAGACGACTTTAATGAAAGTGCAATTTTGTGAAGCCGTAGGCGAACGGGCGACAAATAATCCAAACTTTTTTAAAGATCTGTTTTTCCCACGAATGCTTTAAGTCTTTAAAATTATTATGTTTCTTATAGGATTCACTGTTTCTAGATATGTTAAAAAACTAGTTGTAATGAAAGTTTGAGAATTGAATAAGGATAGATGGAAACTTCGGAAACGGCGGTCAATTTTAGTAAAAAGTCTAGATCAGTGTGTACCTCGAACGGTTTGATAGATAGTCATTTTTAAGATCTAGTTTAAAACATCATTGAATTTATTTGATAAAAATGTTGTCCTAAAACTCTGCTATCTTTATGATTTGGAGATATATTGATCATTCACGGGTTATCTGCGTAGCATAGGTATAAGGAAGTATTTTTATTGAAAACCTTTACATCTGTTTTGTCATACAAAAGTGCTCCAAGAAGGTTTTCTTGCCAAAAATTGATCAAGCCAGATGTTTTCGAGAAAATTAATGTTTTATAAAAAATCGGCTAGCTCTAGAAGTTATATACTTTTTTGCTAAATTGTACGTTGTTTGTTTGATAGAGATCATTCATGCAGTGAAACTAGGTTAGGCTGTTAATAGAAAAAGGTAACATTTTCCAAATATTTGGTGCTACTTGGGTAGCTTTCAAAATTAAGTAAAAATATTACTTACAAGCGTCGAAACGTCAACTGTTGGATGTTGTTTGGTAAGTTTGCATATTTAGTTGTTTCATCTTTTTAATTCTTTTCGAAGTTAGTCGTTGGTCGTCTAACCACTGGTAAATATACGCTCTTCGCCGGTGCAGAATATTAATCACAACGTTAATTAGATATCATTTATACTTTATAGAATAAAATACTTTCTAGTAAAATAAGCATGTAATTTGTAATACTTTATTAACCTTTGAGAGATGAAGGAAATAATGATTCGACTTGAATATTCATGCTTTATTATTTATTAGATTAATAATTCAAACTGATTAAAAGTAAACAATTTTTTACTGAATTAGGGTATTAGCTTTAGATTTTTCGTAACGCAATTTCCTACTTTAATGGCTCCTAATCCGCCAGTTTCATGAAAATCCCTGCAGTCGTGCAGAATGGTATCGGCAACCTGTTCGCTGTACTCTAAGCTGTAATCTTCCTCGTAAATGTCGATGATCATCTGTCTAACGGCATGTAAGTTGACGGTCCTGTCTTGGTTAAAATAGCCCTTCTTCGAATAGGTGCACTCCATAAATTTGATATGGTCTTCATCATCTTCTGGTGCGGTCGTCAGCCTCACAGTTGCCAAAGTTTTAGCCCTATCGAGTTTCAGTTCCTGGATGCAGTCTAGTGCAATTTGGACGTCGGCGTCGGTAGCATCGCGTTTCAAACGAAGAGGTTTCGCCTGAATTTAAAAAAAAAGAAAATTAATGTGAAACGTAATCGTTACAAATATTGTGAGAAAAACGATAGTTTCTAACTTCATATACTAAAATTGTTCATATAATGTAGGGAAATATCCTTGAAATACATATTATGTAAAAAATGTATACTAAAAACTATACTAATTGAAGGTACCTACATATTTAACACGAAAATGGAGAAAATATAAATGTCAGAATGTAAAGTAACAATTGCCAAAATTATGGGTAGAAAGCAGGTGAACTCACTCCACCTCAACAGAAATTGTTTTGGAATTATGTATATATTTACAAAAATATGGTCTGGTTTACGTAAAGTCTGAAACAAAATCACGACATAAATAAAACATTTACTTCTAAGACAGCCACCACTAATGCAAAAATCACAACAACCTTCATTTTGGAGTCGTTTTAGATGTTACTAATTATATATTATTTTGTTTCCCAATTTATACACTGCCAAATCGTAAATAAATGTCATAGGTTATACAATTCTGCTCAAATTTCATGTTATTATATTATTATCTTATCAATGCAACACAAACAAACGAAGTAGACTTTTATATAATTAGTACATAAGATATTTTTCTGATAAATATCTCGAATAAGCTGTATATTGTTTTGTCAAGTTTTCTATAATACTATCTTGAATACGAAATTCAACCCTAACAACATTTCTCTGATATTAAATTTCACATTTAACACTGGCAATTGATAGTAATTGCCATTATTTTGGTGTTAACCTGGTTTCATGTGAAGCTTTGTTTTACTTAAAAACACAGATCTAAAACCAACATAAGTGCAGTTACTACGCATTGCTAGTGTTAAATGTTAATTTTAATATCACAGAAAATTAATACCAACCTGCAAATAAATATCAATTATGTGATTGTAGATGCTTATTTATTTTCTTCTCTATGCAGGCATTGGGCTTGTCGGCACTTTTATCAAGCGCTATTCTTTTACTACGGCTGTGTTTGATTGCGCTATTCGTGAGACGTTATTTTGACCCCCAATCAAAACGTTTAATGGTTTTATTTAGAGCAATAATAATGGTATAGTTAATAAACTGTTTTCTATACCTTAGATTTGTGCAACAAAAATAAATGTAATTCGTGCATTCTTTCAGTAAACCCAAAGTTATTTTTTTGGAAACTAAAGCACCAAACATAGATTACGTGAATGGAAAATTGGAATAAAAAAGATTATAAATAAACGCCGGGGAAAGTCGAAAGAGCAGTTTTCTTTAATTCTACAGAGTGGTGAATTTTTCGATGCTCACCATTGGCATTTCGGAAACGGAGAGACGTGGTCGCTTAAATTAGAGAAAAGTTGTGCTTTTTCATGGTGATCGAGGATCTGAAAAGGAATTTCTGCTTCCCAACAACTTTGTTGTTTGTTTGTTTGTTTTATTTAACGTCGATTCAATATTTATAAAATCGCAAATACCTTGAAGAACAATTGAAAAAAGTATTAAAGTGACAGATTGTAATGATAACTGTCATTTAAACTTCTTAATTACTACCATTAGTAATACTTTAAAATCATGAACAATATGTAACTGGTCCTCACAACGCCTGCGTTGTTCGAGACTAAGAGTATGTTTTCCAAATTCATAGCTTGACACGTTCGGTTGTGTTGGTTGGCCTTTAAGATTTTCATGCTTAACCCCTATGGATTACTTCCTGTATGGTAATGTAATAAAAGACGTTATATGTATATCCAACCACAAGGGAAAATATCGGATATCTTCGAATCTCACAATCGAAAATACCTTTGACTTCATTCCGAGGCAGACTATCTAAAATGCAGTGGACGAAATGAATTTGAGGACTAACCTCTGCATCATGAATAACGGCGCGCCCTTTGAACAATTTATGTTTTTGAATTTGTTATCTCGTTATCGTTAGACCAAAAATGTTAGCGGCATTTAAGTGATTTAAATAACTATTAGCAATACCATCTGTCAGCTTAATTAATGTTTCAATTGTTTTTCAACGCATTCGTGATTTTATAAATTATTTACATACATTTTTGAATTTCAACAAGCTTTTTGGAAATAAAAGGTTATGTTGGATACCAATTAGAAAAGCTTATTTTTTTCTGTCTAATAGTGTGAAAATCCATTTGGTGGCCAGAAGATATGAAAAAGTTGATTATCACAGCTTGAAATCTTGAAGGCTTAATCAATTTGACCTCGTATGTCTTACCGTTTCCGAGATACCAATGCTGGGCAACGCAACATATCTAAAATAAATGAGCAGATTATCAAAAACATGTTGAGAAATAACGTAACAAAATTCGCTAAGATAGGGGCAATTTGTGTAAGGCATAATTTAATTTTTTTCGCCTTATTACAAGGTACAATCCTCTAGCATCATAGAGCGTACAATTCCAATATCAAGATTTAATGATTCATGTAGTTGCCATAAAAACAGAACAGTGCCAATGCAATCAATTTATTTGATCATACTAAATGTATTGCCTTTCATTTTGATTGCAGATAGTCTTCCAGCGTTCACTTGGACGGCTCTAAGGATCAAGATATAAAGGAAAAGAAATATAATGGTGTGTCGATGTAAAAGGTTACATCCAATGGCGAATATTCAGGTATGTTTAGGATCCCGTTAAATCTCCACTGTTAGACCTTTTTTAATTATATAGTTATTTCTCCTTCGTAATCCTTCTTGATTTCCTGATTGACGTACTCGCATATTATATAATGGCACTCTATCACCTGTATTTATCAATTATTTATTTAAATTAATTAAATTTCGTGTATACCATAAACTTTTTTCCGGTGAAATAAAAGATTTAATTTTAATATTTTATTGATTTTATACAGATCTTCAATTTTGTAAGTTTTAAGAAAACATTTCGTTTCTAAATTTTTAACTGAGAACCAATACCTCAATTCCTCAATGCACAAAGTAATATTAACAAAAATGAGAAGAAATTACACAATTTTATTGTTTAGAATTTTATATTTAATTATTTTAAGAAACACTAATGCGTCTAGCTTATTGAAGATTTATTATTTATTACATAACAATTAGAATAATAACATGTTTAACAGCAGTAAACAATTTTTAATGCAATCATTTATCATCCAAGTTTCTTATATTTCTCATAATGCAATTTCCTACTTTCACAGCGCCTAGTCCGCCGCCGGTTTCATTAAAATCCCTGCAGTCGCGAAGAACGGTATCGGCAACTTGTCTGCTGTACTCCAAGGTAAAATATTCTGCGTAAATATCAATGATCATCTGTTTAAGAGCATCGTAATGGACACTCCCATCTTGATGCAAATAATTCTTCTTCAACCAGCTGCATTTCATGAACTCAGAGAAGTCTTTCTCGTCTTCTGGTGGGTAATTTCGTCTTATAGCTGCAAAAGTTTTAGCTCTATCGAGTTTTAGCTCCTCGATACAAGTTAAAGCAATTTTGACGTCATTAGGGTCGCGTTTCAAACGAAGAGGTTTCGCTTCAATCTGTGATAAAAGAGAAAATAATTTAAAAAAGATAGTCATCATAAACACTTTTAGAAAATGGCTTCAAAAGGGATAATCGTCACACAATAACAAGACTGTTCATATATTTCGAAGACGTTTTCAGGTTTCATGGCAAGCTTGGATTTTCACAAATAATAAATCATCTGATATAACTGCTGGGATAAATAAGGTAAAAACACATACTAAAATAGTGTAGGTATAGAAAGTACTTTAGAAATGATCTCCTCACGTGGGACACCTTTAAGGTGCCCATAGGCAAAATGAAAAAAAATAAAATATAAACATCGAAATTTAATTAATGAAATTAAAATGTTTCAAAATTAAACAGAAAAATATCTTCTAAGGTTTTAGTCAACAAAATAAAGCACTGAGACAATGAAAATATTGACAGCAAAATCGGACTGTCAAGTTCGTTTGGTGAAAATAAAACATTTACTTGCAAAACGACTACCGCTGTGGCAAATATCACTACGACCTTCATGTTGGAGTAGGTTTACGCTGATACCAACTATGTTATACATTGAAGTAATTTGAAACTGTATTAGAGGCAACACATGTCATAGGTTACAGATTATTGCACAAATACTTACTCTTATCAGAGCAAAAACAGAACAGAACAAAACAGTTTGTGGAATTATTAGATAAAGAGATTTGTCCTGCCCTTTGGAATATGTAGCTGCAGTATCAAGTATTTTTAAAACCGTACTGCATAAAAAATAAGATCGGTATTTGGAATTTATTCGTCTAGTAGCTAACGTTATTTCCTGACGTAATTGTACATTTGTACAATAGCAGTGTACCACGTTTCATATTTTATTATCTACTATGATGATTATTGTGGGTCGGAGCAAGGCTCCTGCAGTTAGGCCACCAGGGCCCATTGTGCTCCCTTGGGGTTACAAAAGACTTCACTCCCTAAACAGATCCGTCGCTTCGGCGAAAGACATAATCCTGTTCAAAGGCGTGTCTTGAATGTCTCTTGGTTCAAGAAAGGGAGAGCCAAGGTGTTTGCGTCTTAAGGCCGTTAATGCCTTGCATTTGCAGATGACATGTTCAGAGGTTTCCTCTTGCTCTTGACATTTCCTACACTGGTTGTTTAACACAATCCCTATAGTGTGGAGATGACTGTTCAGGTGCCCGTGGCTTGTAAGGAGGCCCGTTATTATCCTGATTTGTCTTCTGCTTAGATTCAGAATGTAGTCTACCGATTAAGCAAAGGGCTCTTGATGAAGGCTCTAGCCTGTCTGGGTGTGAGTCTAGTCCAAGTCCAAGAATGCTGAAATTGGGCGTTTGTGTGATTCCAGATCTCGTCCCTCACATGTTTAAGGGCTATTCTAAAAGCTGACTCTGGACCTACTAAACGTTCACGGGCCCCAGCCACAGCTAGGGCATCAGCTTCCTCATTGCCACTTATTCCATTACGGCCCGGAACCCATAGGATTTTCACGTAATTCTCAGCTGAGAGTTTGGCGAGTGTGGCTCGACATTCTTCAATAAGCCTAGACCCTATCTTGGGAGATATTAGGTCCTTAATGGACGCTTGACTGTCCGAGGAAATATAGATGTATTTACCTCTTTAACATCTATTGAGGTTTCTATTTGCACAGGCAGTATTCGCGAAGATTTCTGCCTGGAAGACCGTAACCAAACTAGGCCACCGGGTTTAAGAAAGGGCCGATCGTCTGAGAACCATTCTTCCCGGAGAGCTATGTGAACCTTATAGGGTATGGTAAAGCAGAAGTAGGAGGTCATGCCATTACTTCCCATTGAAGAAACGGGAGTGGTCGGCCTCAATTTGGAGGCAACTCTGGCATGTCCTACGTTTTCCTGAGTCAGTTTCCATTGCCCCGCATACATCAGCCTATGCGTTGCCGCTCAAGCCTCGGCCTTAATCACAAGGTGAAGGGGCGCGTGTCCCAGCAGTACTTCGATGGCCGCTGCCGGGGTTGTTCACATTGCGCCCGTAATACCCAAACAAGCTAATCTTTGCACACGGGCGGGTATCGTCCTTGCAGTGGTCAGTTCTGATCGTGGCCATCAGACAAGGGCGGCGTATGTTAACAGCGGGCGTACTACAACCGTGTAAAACCAGAATATGATTTTAGGCTTTAGCCCCCAGGTTTTGCCCTACGCGCCTGCACGTCCAGTATGAAGCGCAGGCCCTTTGTTCTTGTCTTTTCACATGACTTTTCGAGGTTAGTCGAGCGTCAAGGACAACGCCTAGTTACTTGACCTCACCTGTCAAGTCAAGTAACTTGTTGAAGATGGAGGGTTCTCTATAACCTGTCATCTTCCGTTTTCGTGTGAACAGGACTAGCTCGGTCTTTGATGGATTGACCCATAATTGATTCCTGTTACACCAGTCTTGCACAATATTTAGGGCACCTTGGGTAGCTCAGCTTACTGTGCCGAGAAATTTACCGGCTATAAGGATAACCAGGTCATCCGCATAGCCCTGAGGTAAAACCCTTGCTCATTGAGCCGCCGGAGGAGTCCATCAACCACGAGGCACCACATGAGCGGCGAGAGAACGCCTCCCTATGGGCACCCGCGGCCGGCGGATACTCCCACGGAGTTCCCTATGAGCGTGGCTTTTATGTTTCTGTGCTTGAGCATGAAGTCGGTCCACCTTGCTATGATGGGTTCGATTCCACGCTCTAGGACAGCGTTATGAATGGATTCGAAGGTCGTTCGGTCAAGCGCTCCTTCGATGTCGAGAAATGTACCAAGAGCGTACTCTCCATGAGTTAGCATCTTTTCGACCTTATGGACGATTTGGTGAAGAGCCGTCTGTGTGGATTTGCCTCGTTGGTAAGCATGTTATTGCATTGGGTATTCCACCAGACATCCGTCTCGAATGTGGCGATCTACCAGTGTTTCCTGCACTTTCAATAGAAAGGAGGTAAGGCTGATCGGTCGAAATGCCTTTGCCTGGAAGTAAGAATCTTTACCCGGTTTAGGTAGTATAGTTCTCTACTATTATTTCGTCTGTATTTTTGCAAAAGACATTGACCATTCACCAGCTGCTGAAAGCAAAACTTTCTGTTTTTCGTCCTGTGTATAGTTCAGATAGCGATTTATGTGGTATACATACTGTTTCTGTATTTTTTTAAATATACATTGCAAACTACCACCAAAGTGCTTGTTTAACGTAAGATTAAAAAGTATGTTTTAGTTACGTTTGTTTTTCAGGATCGGATTCTGATTGCAAAAATAGGTGTTCGATTCTAAAACCTAAAAAAATCTAATTTAGAACCGCGAATTGGCTTTTCAATCTAAAATCAAAGAATGTCTTCTGATTCTAAAATACATTTTAAGGGAGTACGGCCCTTTAGAGGATAGTTAAAAAAATCTCGTTTTCGTTTCACTACAGCAGCTACTATGAAAATGCAATTTGAATTAAACTTAGCACACATATTAAATCTTATGTAGAATTAGATGGTGTTAGAACGAAACTGTGTATGATTTGTGAGGGTAGTTTCCATAGAGGAGGAAGGTGGTTTAAAAAAAGCTCCATACTTTTAAGCCAATTTATTACATACTTACTGATGAAAGGTGGATTTTCGAAGAACGGGCTAATAAATTTTCATAACACTTATCAGTGGGGCGATGAAAACCCTCACGCTGTAATACAAGATAAACATCAAGTTCGTTTCTGTTAATATGTGAGCTGCAATATTGGACGACAGACTATTGGACCTTCGTTCTTGCTAAATTGGCATACACATTTTATAGTATTCTAATTCTTTCAAAATTCTGTACTGATATCTGTAGGTTAAATGGAGAACGGTACTTAACTTATATTCTAAATCATTTACCTCAATTTTTGGAAGATGTGCCTTTGGCACAAACACAAATAACGTATTTTATGCACGATGGTGTTCCTTTACACTTTGCCAGAAAAGTTGGGCAACATTTAAATAATGTTCTTGAGCGACATTGAGTGGCACTGCAAGGCCCTAACGTTGCAAGATCGGCAGATCTCAATCCCCTAGACTATCACTTGTGGGGTCATCTGAAAAGCATAAGTATAACATGAAAGCACAACTTCGAGAGCGAATTGTGAAATTATGCAATTGGATAAAGAATAATCCAGCAATATTTGAAAAAGTCCGTAATTCCTTGAAACGTCGGGCAGAAATGTGTTTCAAAATGAATGGGGCCATATGAAACACCTATTGTGAAGGTTTAACAAACAATTAATTACATTAATGAAAATTTTACAATCAACCTATCATTTTTTAGACATTAAAACTTTTGTAAACGAATACGAATAACAATTTT
The DNA here is from genome assembly GCA_014611495.1 of Limonius californicus. Taxonomy (NCBI): domain Eukaryota; kingdom Metazoa; phylum Arthropoda; class Insecta; order Coleoptera; family Elateridae; genus Limonius; species Limonius californicus. The sequence continues at coordinate 24,112 of JABXWE010012093.1, forward strand.
TTTACCTACACGTATTCGGGTCTTCCAATAATCTGACTAAAACATGTAGTTAATTTTTTTTAAACCACCTTCTTCTCTTATGAGTAGTGAATTGTTTTATCCTACCACCATTATACAGCACTTAAAAAATTAAGGTGTTTTTACTAGATTTTAACAGAAATGTCCTTCTATCGCCGTGTTTAATAATATATATATTGCTATGTTATTTACTCTATATTAATGTTAGTATAATAAATAATGACTTAAACTATGTTAATTTTATAAAATAACTATAACTACATGAGATTTTGGCTTCGTAATGATGTACGAATATTAAAAAGGATATTATTTTCATGATGGGAGGTTGATTGTACCTGAAAATTGGTTATAATTAGTTTGTTTATAATGTAAAGAAGGATGTTTATAAAATTATATCGACTAAAGATGGTAAATGTATACTTAATAGGTAAATTATGTATCTGGTGTTGTTCGGAAGTGCTTCGTACCAGCATTATAGGTAATAAAAGTATTCTTGAGAGGAGATACTCTTTAATTAGTGAAGTTGTGACATCGTAGTGTGATGCAGGAAGTTATTTTAGTTGTTTTATGGGTGTGAAGGAGCCCTGAAACTTAAAAATGTTATTATTGTGAATTTATATGTGTAACGATGGGTATTACTACATTTATTTATGTTTAATTTCTATATTATTGTTATATTTATTTTATATTATGTAAAGGGAGAAGTATAGAAGAGGTTGTTATAGTTTATTTGAACTTGTTTAATACTTATTGGAAAATGTGTTATAGTAATTTGATTTGAAGGTTATAATTCTTTAATTGGATATTTTTCTATGTTTTATAAATGTAATATGTGTATAATTTAGTTCTACATGTTTGTTATTAATTTTTATTGATGTTTATAACAATTTTGTTGTGTTTTGAGGAAATTTTGTCGATAATTTAATTTTTATGTACATGTAATTTTTTTTGTCTTAAATTTAAACATATTTGGTATTGAAAGTTTTGTAAAATTGTCAAGATTATGAATCTGCTATTTGTTTGTAGAAATTTAACTTTATAACGTTGTAATTTATCATTTTAATTATTATTAATCAGCTGTAGATTGTGTTGATTAATTTAAGTTTCCTGATTGGACCATTTATTTTGGAAAATGCGCTTGAGTTCCAAATTCGACGATTTTTTGTGAGTAGTCGGTCTTCAGTGTTCAACGAGAAAGCACGCTTCACGTATAAGCTCTGATTTTGAATTTTAAATGTATTAAGAGCTATTTTCCAAAATCATGGGCAGTGCCTAATTTTGTTTACAAACATATTGAGGTTATGTGACATTTTAAAATTTTAAAATTATTTAATAATTGATGTGATGTGTTAATAAGTGAATAATAAAAGTTTAATTAATTTTCAAGTATTAAAATTGTCTAATTATTTTATAAAAATAATTCAACGTACCTGAAGTAAATAATCAACAGTGTTATTATTTCCGACTTGAAGGAATATAAGTTCTAAAAACCTATAAAATGCAAAGTGCTATTATTTATGCATTAAAAGAAATAAGGTACTTACTATTTTGAGAATATTTAAAGAGTTTTCCTGCAACTGTGGGCAATTTATCAAGTTAGCGAGGTCAGCTTGTGTTCAGCTGAAGTCAACAAGTGACAGTGTTTTGACGGAATTGGCGATAAATTGCTGAGATCGCATATTTCAACAACGCAGATATACATAGTGCTACATCAGTAAGGATATACACCCGGAGTCAAGAGTTATAAGGAAACTCAGATAAGTTTATTTGAATCTATTAAGTTGTATAATGTTTATGTGTATAACATTTATAATGGTAATATTTAATAACTATAAAGTTAGCGAGGCCACGAGTGAACCCTGAGATCATAATAATCATATATGCTGGTATTTATAATCAGTATTATTGGCGCCCAACTTAAAAATTTATTTTATATAAAAAATTAATTTCACATTTTTTTTTAATTAATAATAATTTATAATAAGTTAATTTAATTTAAAAAAACAAATAAATACATAGCATATATTTTGTCGCCTAGCAACGTGGGGCCTAGATAGGTTATAGTTATAAACTATAGTTAATGTTGATAATTATTTATTGTAAAAGGGCTGATTATGTGTAAAATAATTGATGTTGAATTAATGAGAGGAAGTAAATGAAAAGTTATTGGGATAATAGTGATCTAGAAGGTAGGAAGAAAGAAGAAGAGAAAGATCCAATGAGTAAAATAAGTAAAAGTAAGAAAAAGAGTAAGATGGAAGAAGAAAGGAGTGAGACAGAAGACATGGACTTGACGGGAGAACAGATAGAAGCAAGCGTATCGGGTGTGAGTGTGGAAAGTGAAGAAAAAGGGACAAAGATGGAGCCAACAATGATGGAACAGATAATGAAAATGATGAAAGAAATGAAAGAGAATAGTGAGAAAAGTAGTCAAGAAATGAAAGAAAGAGATGAAAGGAAGAGTAAAGAAATAGAAGAAATGAGGAAGGAGAATAGAGATATAAAAGAAGAGACTAGTAAAGAAATGAGTAAGAATATCAAAGAAATGAGTGAGAAGTTGGAAAAAATTGATAATAGTATGTATAATTTGGAGAAGAAGTTAGAGAAAAAGATAGAAGATGAGAACAAAGAGATGAAGAAAAGTTTAGAGGAGGTGAAAGATGATAATAAAAGGATGAAGGAGAGTTTGGAAGAAAAAATTGCTTTTAATAATAATACATTTGAAGATACTAGTAAAGAAATTAGGGATG